>NNCF01132305.1:0-13153 GCA_002313205.1 Laupala kohalensis | reverse complement strand
ATATATATAGTGATCTGAGTAAAAATATGCGTTTCTCAACCTTTTCTTCTCAAGGGACTCCTTGTTTTTGAATACACACGAATCCAAATGTTGAAAACCTCTCAATAATAGCTAAAGAGACCACTGCAGTCAAATGTTTCATTGTTATTCACAGCTCCTCTGGATCTTAGCACTTCTTAGAGACGTAAGATTAATTTTTTATAGAACACACTAGATTTTTTTCTCATTCATCAAATAAATTTCATCGCCACTTTCAAAATTTGTAGGAGTTTTGAAATTTTAACTTATAGTAAAAATTGTCTCTTAAATTGAAGTAGTATTATTTTGAAAATCGTACAACATATCACAATTGAAAAATATGTTGAAGTGAAGAATATATATTTTGTTGAGAAGTTTTTACTAAAGTGGAATCTCTGATTGCTTACTTTTTTGTATAAATTAAAACGAATATTAATTTTTATTTGTTAATGCATTGAATTTTTTTAAAATAAAATAGTGATTTAAATTGAAAATCTGATATATTTTTAAAATCATGATGAGTTTATAGCAGAGTTACTTGAGTGCTTACAACGTCTTGTAGCCTGTTTTGTCGTGTCTAGCCCACTGTAGTCGTATTTAGCATTTATTGGTTCGGGCGTTCTGCCGATGTCCTTCGCTTCTATTAACTCTCACACCGTCAAGGATATCGGCCAAGTCCTTTCGACCTTTCGTTAATGTAACGAAACTCGACATCAGGTAGCGACTTCTTGCTCGCATTTACTCTGATATTACTAATCACGCAAATTTACTCGGATTTCATTGTCCCAAAGAGCTTCTTTGTCAGCTTTCAAACTTAAAAAAATTATTAGAAACTTATTGAAACAGCCGGAGACAAACATAAGTATAGAAACTGAAAAAATGAAATAATTTCTTCCAGACCCTGTCGGCCCAGTTTTACATATCATCTTATGAAGAAGGCTAGTTGCAAAATCAAACTTATAGAGATCAAGCCAAAACAACGTGGTAGAAAAGAAACGTATTACGAAGATAAAAAACGTACAAAATTATTTAGTGACATATTGATTGATCACAAAATTGAAAAAAATCAAATATCTAGGACAAACAATTCAAGTACTTGGTTTTAAAACATCTGGTGTTGAAGGAAGAATACATAATATGAAACAGTATTCAGTATTCCAAAAGTTTTATGTAACAAAAAGAGCAATATCGTAATTTAAAAGGAAGCTTTATATCATGATAGAGAAATCTGAAATCTTATATGCAAGTGAAGGTTTAGCATTAAATTATTATTTAGGCAGGTAAGAAGTATGGGAAAGAAGATCCATTAGGAACATCCTAGGTCCACTAAACTCGACAGAAATGTGGAAATTTGGAATAATAAAGAAATATATCAAAATATAGAAAATATAGATAAGTCTACAAGGAAACAAAGATTAATATTATTGTACACCTCTACCCGATGGATGACAATAGATTAACGAAAATATTCTAATATCTTTGGAAAAAGAAATCAACAAGGAGCTGAGTCCAAGAAGTCAAGATATAGATACGAATAACAAAAGAAGAAGAAGTGACAGAAAGATATTTTGAGACATGAAGTATTAAACAAATGGAAAGATTCCAAGGCAAAGGAATTTTTAAAAAGGCAAAATATTATCTCAGGAAAGGAAGCCAGGTCACGGTAAAAAGAGTGATGGAAAATTGAAGAAGAAGAAGAAACTTATCAAATTTAATACACATAAGTTCATATTTCTTCTCTTGCGTTCTCTCTACTATATTCCTTCTACTGTTTTTTCATTTTTTCAAGTATCTTTTTTACTATTTCTCTTAAAACCTTCACTTCTGCAATAATATTTTTTTTAATTCTTAAGTTAATTTTTTAAATAAAAATTAAAGTAAAAACACAACAACAAACATTTATTATTACTAGAACATAGACTATTAACTCATTATTACTAGAACATAGTCTATTAATCTACCAAAGCCTTTCATTAGGAAAAATTAATACTAACTTGGAGAAAATAATAGGTTTTGATTTAACTGGTTAGAGCTTTGTCCATCAACTATCCTTTTGGATTTATTAATAAAACCATAAATAAGAGGATTTACTATCTAAAAACACTGGAGAATTTAAAAAAATCAGAATAAAAAAGTTAATGCAGTATTTCTGAAAAATTAACTTGTTTAAGGCTAGGTTTGTAAATTATTTGGGAAAGAAAATAAAGAAATAGGAAAATATTAGACGGTATTATAACATAGGAAAAATATAAAAGAGAAAAATTAAATGAAAAAAATGTATATTAAGATTAGAATTAATTAACTTAGGAGTAATGTTGACAAGTATGATAAAAGTAGTGTAATAGTTGATCATTGTATTAAGGAAGATCTGAAAATGGTATGGGAGGATATTGAGATTATGAATAAAGAAGAAAATTTGAAAAAAATGATAGACATCAGAGATCTATGTAGAAACTTGTCAAAATTGTATAAATTTGCATTGAACATGCAGATATTATCAAGAGCTTACTGTGATTTTTTGTTAATGTTTTGCGTACAGTTTATTATTTTTGTCATTTACATATGTATTTAAGTAGTGAGAACATAGCTCGCCATTGGAGATTGATGGAACCTAAGCAACAGGAAAGGGACACATAATTTAGCTTTGTACTCTGATAGATCCATCGAATATATTTCAGTATTTTGACGAACATTTGTATTATTACTCTTATAATACTGTAAAAATTATAGATTTGAATTTATAGACATATTTGAGGTTAATATTAGACAAATGATGACAACATATGAGTCGAGTACATAACATGCTTGGCAACAAAATTAGTTATCTTATTCGTCATTAATTTCACGTCATTCAACAGTATCAAACAATTCCTATCGTTCACAACTCAACGAGAATACGAACGCGAAAGTGTGACAAAAGAGCATGGAACCGCGTTTCGATTAGTTCATGGAGTCTTTCATCAAAATGGACATACAATTAACTGACTATCTATATAAGTCACACCTTTCCACTGTTCGTGAACAATTCATAAGCAAACATAAAATAATACATAACATTACGAAACGTATATCATCACGTGGTATTTCATTCACCAGCGCCTAGCAGGATTTAGTATGACCCCTCCACCCCCTAAATGTTCATTATTAGGCACCAAATGTTCTTTGAGTGCTCCTGTTACTCCCAATTTTAATTTCACTAAGGTGTCTTTCCTCCAATAAAACCTATTTTTACTGGATTTTGAACTTGCCCCGCCCCCTTTTTTAAAAATTCATTTTGAATGGTTTCCGATGAAGCTCAAAATTCTTAATGTCAGCTCAAAATTAGCTCGTAAATATAAGCAGGTTCCGGTTTCATTTGAGAAAGTAGGGGTGCTGATTATTCGTAGTGTCGGCCACGCCTCATTTTTTAAAATTCAATTTGAGCCGTTTCCGGTGGAGCTCAAAATTTTTAATGTCAGTTCAAAATGAGCTCCTAATTAGCTCGTAATTATAGACATGTTTTCGATTTCATTTAAGAATGTGGGCGGGCTAACTAGACGTATAGTTGTCACCCCCAATTTTGAAAATTCACTTTGAAGGGCTTCCGCTAGAGCTCAAAATTTTTAATGTTAGCTCAAAATTACCTCGTAATTATAGGCATGTTTCCGATTTCATTTGAGAAAGTGGGGGTGCTGACTATACGGACGTGCGAGAGGCCATGGATGCACGCACAGTGCACTGTCGTCGTGGCTCAACGTAACGCGCCTTTCGGACAACATATGAATTATGGAACACCACTGCGGACAGTCCCTGTAGCTCCCCAGGGTGAAGAAAAATAGAGATATGTGAGAGAACGAAAGTGGTTGCTTCACGGAGATACTGATTCGAAATACATTGGCTGTCGTAGAGTGGCATATGCTGAGATTCAAAAGCGTCTCTCCAGACTGAAGAGAAAGCGTTCCTTGCAAAGGCATGGATGAGTGCGTCGTCGAATATCCAGATTTATGAGAATAATTCATGAATGTGAATTTGATTATTAATATTTCAAAAGCTAAAAATGGATATTGATTGAATATTTCAAAAGCTAAGTCAATAATGATTGAAAAAAATATGAATACGCTCTACAACTTACACATTTTAAATATTTATGAAGTTTAAATTTTTTATTTATCGTAATTTTTAATCAGCAGATTTGCATAAAATAATAACAAAAGAAAAATTATATTCTTTTATTTCATTTTATATATTCGTTTTAACATTTGTGATTTCAGACGATATCTTGTGGAATTCGTAATCGACAATTTAAGGAATACTGGATGAAATAATCTTCCACAATTTTAAGAATGTGGGTTTTTCAAAAATCCTTTTTTCATGTATTGCGTGTTAAGATTTCGGGTATTTGTCTATTACTATAACGTTCGTGAATTACAATGCTATAGTAAACTGAATAATCTTTAGTCAAGTCATTATCTCAGGCCGTTTTCCTTAGGTTATGGAATTCTTTCTGTAATTACTACCATTGAATTTTATTAGATATTTAAAAAGAGAAACATTCAGTGTTTCATAAACAATTTTCGTGTGAGAGCCTTTCATAGAATCAGTAAATGTATAAAAGCTACTCTTAAAAATATCAAGTTTGGTATAGACGCAGTAACAAATTCTGTCTGCTCTACTTATACTTTGTTAACTTTTTCAAGACACTTGAAAATTATTTAACAGTGTACATGGATGAAGCAGAGGTAGAGTACACTTTTGGTAAACTGAAATGAAGGATGTGATAATAATAAAATACATAGCACGACCGAAAACGACCTCCAGAGACGAAGATATACCAACATCTGCCTACAACGACATTTATGGGGGAATTTTATTGTTGGCTGGGATTTTTGGAAGTGCAAATAATATTCACTAAATAGAATCTTATTATTTAATGGTATTCTTAATGTAACATTTACATTTAACTTAAAAACTTTTTATCAGAATTGACACGCCAAATGCGTGTACTTTACCTACAAGCATTCCACTCCTCCCCGCTCGCTGCCTTCATTTTGCAAATGCAGTTCTATTCATTCATTCCCTCCACCAAAGGACGAATCCTTACGACGGAGATTCTCTAAACACTCACACTCACACTCATTCCACTCAGGAATTCCTGAGAAGACGACATTCTTAATCAGAAAATTCTTAAATACTTCAACTCTACTCACATTTTCCCCCTTTCCTCCTTCCACAGTCCTTCCAAACAACTATCTGGCACTGCACGCTCGGTAGCCGTCAGAAGTAAAAATCCCACATTTTATGTAGCACTTTTACGATATTTATAAGAAATCGCTAAATGTCTTAAAGTAATATTCTGAATTTTAATTTTCCTATCAAATTTCAAACAAAAGACAGTAATATGTTAATCTATTGAGTTTGAGCTTGAATAAAACGTTCGTTATAGTTCGTTACTTTATCATATTATTCACACAAGGAAATCTTGAAAAAAAGCGACTCTGTTGTTCTATAAATTAAGGGATTTTAAAGTTTATGGAAAAAGAAAAGAAAATACATAAAAGGCACAAGTGTATGTATTTATATTTGTGTGCGTATGTTATTTTTAGAAGGATGTCTCTTGCTAATACGAACCTCCCATCCACCCGAAGTGTGCGCACCACTCGTAACCTCACGTCCGGTGATGCTGGAAACTTCGCTGCGTAAACTTACGTATCAAATGTGTCCTCTCCTTTTTTTGCCGGATGTTGATGTAAAATTCGTGGAAGGTTGTGTGTCACATGTTGGTGGATATATTTGATACGAGATAGATTTTTTTGTATGAATAGAGATGTTATTTGAAGAATTTTTTTTGTCTTTTAGGTTACGTATAATGAATTGTTTTGCTTAAAGTTCCTGAATCTTCTAGAATTCAATGTTATATTAATGTTTCAAATGTTGTATAAAAATTAATTAAAATAAAATATTTTGAACACTCATAGAAGTCATAAACAAGATAGATAAGAAACGTTACAAAATAAAGAGAAAATAATCTCTTTAACCGAAATTAATCAAAGATCCGATTAATTTTTATTGAAAAGAAATTTTCAATTTCAAATTGTTAGAAATTTCTTTCTTTTTTTAAACTGAGTCATATAAGAATATTAATTGTCTGCTTGCTTGGTTCTCGCGTTAATTGTATCGTAATTTTATATATTTTTAAAAATTAATAAGGAATGGAGAGAAAAGTACAGAAAAATCACTCACAAATTGGACGAAACAGTTTCGGCGCCCAGCCCTCATCAGCCATGGAGAAAATGTTCCGAGAGATGACATCTGTGTATAAGTTTCAAAGTTAATGAAACTATAGAAACAGAACACGAAACTCACATATTTGAAGACACGGTTTCACCTTTCGCCTTCGTCATTCACGCAGATAATGACGCGTTTCTTCTCTCTTCGCTTTACGCTGACTGACCGTTAGATAAAAGAATGGAAGGAGCGAAATTTTAATTTTAATTTTGAAGAATTTAGTGTTGTTTGTTTAAACCGAGCTGGGTTCTCTAAATTTATTTTGAAATGTGCAATTTAAAAAATATATATATCGCAGGGTGGTCAGCTTGTGAAATTTGAGCATTTCAGAAAGACTCAGATAAAGAATACGATTTGCAAATATTTATTTCGTTCCTTTTCCACAGATTCGTTCCTTTTCCACAGATTCGTTCCTTTTCCACAGATTCGTTCCTTTTCCAAATATTTTATAAAACATTCAAAAAAGTCAAACTGTCCACAACAGGTCCCGATGGTGCCCAAGGGGTTCGCGGAGGGTAGAGCTCCGCAATTTCTTTGTCTCTGCACTATGAGAAGGAGAAGTAGTCAACATGTCACTCCGGTCGGTTTGACCCCAGGATAGAATAAGTACTCATTTTACAGCAGGCAGACTAGGCGTGGGAGTCAGTCTGGATGTTGAGATGTGATTAAAAATTCCCACACCACCCGATCGAACCCCGGCCATCCAGTCAGGAGCTCAACGCACTACCCTCTGAATTACGCTGACTCCTATATTACAATATTTACACATAATATATACAACTGACTCTATTTTGATATTTGATGATAGAAAAACCCGTATACTGTAATTTTTATACGTATTGGTATCCCATCCATTAAATTATGTTACTCTAATCGCAATTTTGCGTGTAAAGTTAGAACCGAAAAATGATCATATGATGCAATGTGAAGGTAATCAAATGCAACCTCATAATCAAACATTATTGCTAGGATTTTATTAGACTACTATTGCATAAGAAAACAAAACAAACGTTATTCAGTGACATATATGTTCAACTGCATGCATCGTCTTCCATTAGTACGAATTGGAGTTCAACTCACGTGCTTAGTTTTGTGTAAGCGAAATGCGCATAGTCTCATTGGCATTATCGTTACCGGTACTAAGCCGCTAAGCCCGTTTCCGCTCAGGGATTTATTCATTTAGGCAGCTTGTCACTATTAATTATTCACCATCGGATTACGTAGATATGATAATAATTGGGTGGTTGTTTCGGAATTACCTTCAGTGTGTTGAGGTATAGAATTTGCTGGACGAATAACCACGCTTTGTAAACAACATAATGAAGTTTTTATACGTCAATCGCGCATGTTTGTTGTGATTACCGATGCGATGAAATAAGACAAGGGATAGACTAGCTACATCTAGTCAGGTTTAATTGTAAGTGAATTGTATGTTAATTTTTTTTAAAAATAAATCTTATATGATAACTCACATTTCAGGTCTGTCCATCTGTAGTCTTTTCAGCTCATACGGCGAACCCAGATGATTATAAACCATTAAATCACTCGTCATGAACAAGAAGTAATTATGAGGATTGAGACTCAACATCCCACCTTCGGGAGCCCTAAAGCCCCTAGAAAAAAACATCCCACCTACCAAGTTAAACCTTAATCTCTTACTATCGGCTGCAAAAATAATAAAATATTTGAATAAAATATTTTAATGCTAAAACTAGTTGAAAGCTGCGTATAAACACGTAGAGGACAATAGAGTAATGTACCTTCCAGATGTAAGCAAGAGAATAATCACTTGTAATACAAGGGCGCAAAGGATAAATCCTTGGCGAGATGGGGTTACAGAATCATGTACTCAACCGCAGTATGAGTAAGTACTGATATATTAAAATATTATTCATTATATATATATATAAATGAATAATAATAAACAGTAATACGTAAGCGTTAAAATTGTTTTGATAAATTTTTGTTAAAATAAAAAAGTACCGTAACTATGATGTGTTAAACTATAAAAATTTAAAAAAATTCCATAGTTATACTAAACATTAATCTGAAAATAAATTCTTCCTATCATTGCAAAACCAAGGAAGTTAAACAAACAAGAATTAAATTATCTCTGGTTCCTGGGAACATCTAAAATTCCAAGTTAAATATATAACTGTAAACAGCTAAAATCAGAATATCAACCAATACCTCCTTTTCTTTCCATAATCGATAAACGAAAGTCAAGAAAAAAAAAATATCTTGAATATCTTCCCAACTGACGGTTCCGCTAGTCGGAACGGCTTCTTACAATCTGTGAGTATGTGTGCATTTATTCACTATCTTCGAAATTATTTACGTGACCAGAAAATAAATGTATAGCATGTTATATAAAAACTGATATTAAGATATTGTCTTTCTAAATTTAATTGATTCGTTAACATTGCTATATTAGAAAAAATTTTACCCGGGATTTGGAATGGTTCAATCGAATGATACATTTTATGGCTTTTGGAAGTTCAGAAAGATTCGTGAATGACACGGATCGTTTTTGCACATGTTGGCTGTAGTAAAAATAACTATCGTTCCACTAATGTATAGCAAAATGAGTATATATGACAATCAATAGCAAAATGATACATATTGTATGGAGAAAGTCTACTGACTTCATTTCTTCTACCAAGTATAGTTCGCCTAGAAAACTGTCAGTGCATAGACGAGCATTTTTTCGTCAATTTGGGAACACCATTAATACGATTTTTCGTAATTTTACAGATATAAAATAAGATATTTAAAACTTCAATTAATAATTCTACAATCATTAAAACATAAAATCACTCATCGTGTTACTAACACTTTGATTAACACGTCCGGTTTGAAAATTTTGAATATTTTCTCATATCAAATATGCAGATTCGGAAATCCTTGATGACATTGTATCCAAATTTAACGCCTCGCCAATAAACATGTTCTCTATACGTTTCATTCATTTTCAGTAATATACGTTTATGACAAGTATATTTACTTCGGTGCAAAAACAGGATAAAAATTTAATCATTAAAATTTGCAGGTTAGATGCAATTCTGAATTTTTTTAAACTTACGAAAAATGTACGACCTATTTTAACTTATTTACGATAAAGCATAAGTTTTGAGACCTAACATCTTCAAATTAACGCCTTTATGACATACGATCTTCTGTTTTCACTTTGTAACCAGGACAAAAGTAATTAATATTTTATAATATAATTTTATAATTAATATCATGAGCCGAGGTTCCCCCGGTCATATTTATTATGAAAATACATTTCTGGAAATTTTTAAATTAAATGAATTTAGAGACATTTTAGAACTAACTTAATGGGTTAATTTAATTTGTTGGTTCAATTAAATGTATGTTAAAATATATTAAGAAACAAAAATTGTTTCATATTTGCTTTTGGTATTATTTTACTAGGGATCAGAGCAACATATTTAGTCGAAAGTATTTAGTCGATAGAAGAATGTTTCCAGTAAACTTTATTTGAATGAATTCTTATTTACAATTAATTTGATAAGGTTATTTTCATTTGCTGAGTTTTTAATTTAAAATAAGAGAGGTGATTCTCCCTCATCTGATGTCACGGAGCGGCGCCCGCGCTTCAGGGGATATGAGTTATCATTTCATAGTCATCGGTAGCGAGTGTTGTGCATTGCCTCAACGTAAAACATTACAAAGAACAGTCAAATGTTATGACCGTGCCCAGTGGATGTATCTTGGACAAGAGAGTCCGCAGCGCATAAATACATTTTTGCAACCCAATACTTTCCTATGATATGAAGCAAAGTTTTTGGTTTAGTGCGAAACACTGATTGACTCGCTATTTCCGGAGGTCAGCTTAGGGACTTTCTCATGGGACGGACTCTATAGACTTTCTCCCGAATAGACGATTTAAAATTACAATTATTGCCCTATAATAATTTTGTAAAGCGAATTTTTACAATATTTAGACTTATGCATGTAAATTTATTGTCAAAAAACAGTACAAACTGCGTATGACCACGTGGAGGGAAAAAAACTAATTTACTCTCCGGAAGCAAGCAAGGGACCATCCCATCAATTCCGATCAAGGGCCCTAAGGCAGAGGCGGATTCAAAAATTTCAGCAAACGTTCCTAGATAAGATAAAAAGTTGGCTGCGAGTTATAATACTAATAGAATGTCAATATGTTTGTAATTTTAAGCAAAAAATTACATGTACAAGTTATTATCGAACTATAGATTATTCTGAGTATAGTGTTTAAAAATCATAAGAATTGAAATAACACTAAATTCACGATTTATTGTTACAATAAACACGCCCCTAGACAAAGCCTAGAGAACCTGTATGATAAATCCGCCTCTACCAGAAGGAAAAACGGAGAAAAACCCGGGCCAGGATGGGGCTACAGAATTAATGTACACAACCGTGCCAAAGTTGAGTACACATAAAACTAAATTAATATGAGCCATACGGCAACACAATCATGCAAGAAAATAGATTTTTTTGAAAATTGATATAAGTTATTTAAAAAGTGCTACAGCAATGGCGTGATAAAGTACAAGACGGATTTAACTTGTATTAAAATCAATAAATTATTTTACAGTGTAGAAACACTGGTGCAGGAGGTAGTTTTCAACCGCTGATTTGAACAGATTCAATTTCATAATGTCTTTTATATTCTTGGGCAGGGAATTATATAGAACGATTCCCGAATGATAAGGTCCTTTTTGGCAAAGAGTGGTTGACACTCTAGGGCGATGAATATTACTACTATTGCGTGTATAGTGTTCGTGAACGAGACTGTTTCGTATAAAGAAAGGGTGGCACTTCAGTAATTCGGTCTTAACAAACACGACTGTTTCATAAATATAAATGCAGGGAAGTGTTAAGATATTTAATTCCTTGAATAAAGGTTTACAAGAGTTTCGGGGGTGAGATTTACAAATTATCCGAACTATCCTCTTCTGAATTCTGAAAGTTTGAATACTCTGACCGGAAGTACCCCAGAAGGTAATGCCGTAACGTAAATGGGAGTAAACGTTTGGAAAATAAACGCAACGGGAAATACGTAGACTAACTGCGTTAACTAAGATTCGGAATGCGTAATACAATTGAGATTGTCAATGTGACAATGCCATTCAATTCCTGACATTCAAAGCCCTCTTTACAACAAGACTAGACAAAATCACACCATACGTTTATGAGATATCTGATTTAAACTTACAATTATTGCTCGTTTGTTAAGAGTAGTATTAAAAGAAGCTCAACGGGAAATAATGATTAAGTTTATGTTTTTATTTTTTGAAGGTTTATAAATGAAATTTAAGAGGTTTCAGGTGTAAGACTACTTATTTCAGAGGCAAAATTCCCTATACCAATTATAACCTCCTTTGTAAGTTTCTTGATGGAACGCGTTCTGGTGACATCAATGTGTTGGGGAGTTATTCAACATTGTGTGTGCTTGATTGGTATTAAATGTAGTAAACGTGTTCGGGTATGAGTCCCCCGCAAAATATTATTAGGTAAGAGAAGATAAAACTAAATACACTATAAAAATTATGTACACGAAGATTTAATTTAAATTGTACAGGTCATTTAATGAGCGCAGACTGAGAACGAGAAACGTACATAGGAAGTTACATGAAATAATATACATGGTCATTCTGTCATAGGTCTCCTAGTGATGATTGAACCAGTTTAATGAGTTTAAAACAACTCCTGATAGGACATAAATCAATGTAGATTACTCACATGCAGTACATACATAAAGTCCATGGAAATCTGAGAAAGTCGCTGAATAATAACTTGACTCGAATAATAATTCGGCGAGTAAATAGTTCTGACGCCGAGTTGAACTTAGCACTGAATTTAAACGTTGATAGTGTACTTGGGCCTTAAGAACCCGTACTAGAACGCGATCTCACTCCAGTGAGGAAGTGCGGTAGACGAATGTTACTCGCAGTGAAGCGCGCAGTAGACTGATATTCTAGTTTCTAACTCAACAAGTCCCATTGCTAGGTTCTAACAATCGATCAGATCTCCTTGTAATGATGGAACTCAAGTTCATGGGCGTTGGCTTTGGTGACTATTAGTGAACGTCATTATGTTACAAATGAATCGTCAAAGGGAGAATAAGTATCTCAAACATTTGACGATTAGAAGCATGTTAGGTCAGAGTTTCATTGTGTTGACATTAGCAATGGTAGGTAGTTGCGAGCGAAAGATCTCAATCAACTCTCTTTCTGTCCTGCGTGACTCGCATCTCCGCCACTCGGCCATCGTTTCCTCAACGTCCCCCTCCAGTGACCTATTTACACGCGGGTTGAACTTTTTGTTCATAATGCGAATTTCATTCTCCACCTTTTGCTGCATCGACCAATTTCTTTCGATTAATTTTTCAGCGAATTTGCTAATGCTGCTGATCTCGTCCACCCACGTTTCATACGAGTTCGGNTAAGAGACAGGTTCATCTCCGACATGGAATGAAGTTCAAAGTACGATCTTAACAACTCTAGATACCGCAGATTTCCTTTATTTGTTCCGTCAAATTTAATTTCTGCGTCGTGCGGACTTACTACCGACTATACAATTACTGGCTCACTGTTTAGCGCATTATTTTCTTGTAATTTTAAAAGTTTTTCATTCATTTCTTTCAAAGTATTGTCTGTAATGGCCTCTATACGATTAATAATTTCTTTTTCTACTTGATCGAACCGGACATGAACAACCTCAATTTTCTGTGCCGTTTTCGACTACTTCTTTCTGATCGGTAACAAAAATTCGCACACCTTCTTTTACTTCCTGAACTTGTCTCTCGATCACCGTCAATCGTTTTTTAAATAAATATAAATAAATAAATTTATTGTCAAAA
>NNCF01132301.1:62571-100366 GCA_002313205.1 Laupala kohalensis | reverse complement strand
TGTTGTTGTTTTTGTAAAACCTGGCGTGATGGGGTAAACTGGATTTCGGATTCGGATTCAGTGACCCCAAAAACATGTAGTAGACATTGTCTGACTTCCAGATCTGATATCTTTTTTATGTGGCTGTGTAATATTCAGAAATGTTGAACTATCCGCGGTCACGCTGATGTTGTTAGCTCAAATTCATAAATGTCGTATATTTGTAAGGTCTTATGTTTCGTTTTAAAGTAATGCTCTAATAATACAATATATCTTTTTTTTAAACAATTAAATTGTAAAGAACTTTGCAACTAAAATTCATGTAAATACGTCAAATTAAGAGACTCGTGTCGCGACTCATCTAAGTAAAAACCGCACTTCAATTGTTTAGCATAGTGCTGTCCAACTTCTCTTATTCCGCGGGTCGTTTTCTGTACACTTTCAAAGGATCGGGGCGGCACAGGGCGGGGTTTGGCAAAGTGTTGCCCAACGAATTAAACTTATGGGTCATATTTATTTATATCGCGATATTTTAATTCTCATATACAATTTTATTTTAAAGAATAATGGAACAGTTAAATAGTATATTTACTTTTTAAATAATATTTTTAATATTTAGATTTTTATAATAAAATGTTATCGTATCGCAATGTATGACGGAATTATTCGAAATACTATTTTCTATTTTATCTCACCGGATATGCCACAACAAATATTAATTCTAACAGGATAGCTTTATAACACAAAGTTGTGCCCCCCCCCTTCCCCGACGTAAAAAGACGCAGGTTATAAAAAATGGCCCCGGGACAGACCTGGTTTAGCAGATATTTTAGGTGATCGTTCTTATTGACTCACCGAGTATGATTAATGAAATATATTTTGGAAATAAGCACGTTTGAATTTTCCATCGCGTTACATTGTTTCAGATCTCATCACATATGTTTTCTCATTCACGGGGGATAAATATAATATCGTTAGTGTCTCAAACTTGCGCGGAGGGGTGTGTCGTACATTTACTCAACAAAATATAATTAGTCAAACACACATGATTATAAATTGATATTTAATTAGTACAAAGGAATGTATTTGTTTGCTGATAATTTAATAATTATTTGTTTAATTAAAATTTATTCTTTACCAGACACTGGTCCATACACCTGTAAAACTGTCAATACCATTTTAATTCTGAATTCACTCACTTTGTTAACGTCGTCTTGTTCTTCGTGCATCCCAGGGCGGCTATTGCCGATGTTCTCTCAGATTCATCTGTTGAGTTGTTGTATGAATTCCAGAGGTGCTGCCACATGGTATCATTTCCATTCATGATTCCGTAACAAGCTATCACGCTCTTCAGATTTGGATCTAGCCTGGGAAAGGGCACATAATGGAATGTTATTGTACAATTGTGTATTGTGCATGTACTTATTTATTAATTGCCTCCCAGGTAGCTTTTCTCTTTAATTTTGTAAGAAGTGTAATTTTTTTATTGTAGTATTTGTAAGTGGGAATTGGAACGTACTATCGAAGCTTATCTGCATGGGGTGATAGGAGGTGGATGGTAAGAGCTATTGTTCTAAGGTGGGTCGGTTTGCGGGGTTAACCAACAACTTGGTCCACATGCAGGTGTTAGTAGGAGTAGTTAGTAATAGAACTATGGATACTAAGAGCTATAGGAGGTGGATAGAGGAATAAAGGTTCGCTTTTAGTATACACAGTTATAAGAACTGAGACATTAATGCGAAATGTACAGTTATGTACAGTAATTTGAAATCTGAATATTTCTTTACATGTGTTTGTGTGTGAAATATTCACATGTATGCAGGTTATGATTCGATAATTGAAACTAGTACTATTATAAGTGTGCAATAATTATAAGTAAATATGACATGATTATTTCTTGAAAATGGCTCGATCGGTTTCAAGGCACGGACGTGATTTCAGAGCAGTGGGGATTTGAAAACTAGCCATCATTGTATCGCTTCTGAAAAATGTTTTTGCACATCTTATTTGGCAATAAAATATATTTATAACAGTTATTGCAAAATTACTTCAGGCTCATCGCTCAAAAACATTTTGCAAACTCTCTACTTCTGTCTTAAATTACCTGACTTCGGGAAGATAAGAAATCTGTTACAACTTCTTGTAATATATTATAATACTTTTTGGAATCCATTTTTGTGTTAGCAATGAGATAGACGCCATTAGCTAGGTAAACAATTCGATAAAATCAAAGTAATTTTTTATTGGGGCTTTACGGTCTCGCCGACATCGAGGTGATTAGAACCCTAAGTAAAAAATAACGTTGTACATTTCTTTAAATGCTGAAGCGTCATGATGATAGGACCCCATTTAGAAGCAGCAGCAAATCTAAAGAAAGTTACTGAAGAATTGCGAGTGAATGGGTAGCTGAACCCAGTGTGCTATCCAGTATCCTATCATTATACTGAGAATACAACATTAAATTAAAATGGAAGATCAGAGGTATTTACCTAACCCTACCCCAGATTGTCAATACATCCAGGGACGAATGTGGAAATTGGATGATACAAACAATATATTTCTCCAATGTTTTTGTTTAAATATTGATGAAGGCCATTCCAATTCAAACCAAGGGTTTCAATAGAGTTTCTACATGACCATCTTAGACATTGATAAAATTTTGCATGGAGGTAGACATCACATACACTAAGAAAAGTACCATGTATTGTTGTAAATTGTTTACCCTATTGGAAATTCCAACAATGTAAAATTGAAACACAACACCCCCCCAAACTACTCTACACTGAATTTTAGGTCTGTATAGTTGGCATCCCCACTTTGTTATAAAATGAAATAAAGTATTCTATAATTATGTGCTAATTATGTGCTTATTTCGTCGGCTAATGAATAATTTTGCGCTCATTCGGAAACCAGAAAAAAAATCGATAACAAAAGTGGGGGGTGCTGGCGGAACGTTCATCTAGTACCCCCACCTACAGTAAAATCAGCCATGTGACGATAACAACTACACTATAATTTGGTGCTAATTATGTGCTCATTGTGTGCGCTAAAAATATATCTTTTCTTCGGAAAGCTGTAAAAATTCGGGTCGGCACGTTTGTATTCGGACACAGTTTAACTTTCTCCCAATTGAACGTATCTACCGGCGGTGCGGAGGGTCATGCTGAGGTGATACAGGTGGTGTTCCGCAGGGTTGGACAAGGAATACTGGAACGCTTACAAACCTTCGTCGCTGTCTTAGTGTGGCTTAATATTATGATATCACGTATGATTTCACTAGACACTACAACCTTATATTTATATTCTCTTCACGGTAGTAAGAGTTAACCTATGAACTCACATATACCTACAAATGTAAATAATATGTTGCTAATTATATGATAAGAATATGTTTGAAAATATTTTGATTTTTCTTTAGTTAGATACCCTTATTATTCCTAAATTCAAAATAATTGTGAATCTAACATTATTCTAATTTTTTCTGTGTTTTGATATTCCAAATACCGTTCTCTGCATTATAAAATGGTGCAAAAAAATACCGACCAAGAAATTATCCACCAGCACTTGAAAATACAAATATCATAACAATGCATGCCTATTAGAAATATCAAAATATTTGTTGGTTTTTATCTATATTCTGTTATACAAGAGCAACAACAGAAGAACAACAGTCAAGAAATTCATGGCTCTATTACTTATTCTCTGATTTGATGAATGAGCAAGTCAATCGGTCAGTTACAACGACGTAGCATGTACAGAAATTACACAAATCTAAATTCAAAAGAATCCTCAAATTCTTGTCTTTTAAATTATTTTCTCAAATAAAACTAATTAGGTCCTTCCGGAATAAAAACAAAATGACGTAATAAATTCGTCTTCTTCACTTTGATAGTGAAACCAAAATTCAATTCTTCCAATGTTAGAGATACTTATAAAACAATATGATTTTTTGTGTGGAAATGAGTGTTAGTATATTTTATTTTTCTATACTATTGTCTACAATTGACAGCTATATTTCCTACAAAGCTGGACACAACAGGATGTTAAGGGACCAAAAATTTCCAAAACCGTTGCTCTGTTTAATAAAATAACAATCAACCAAATGACAAAGCGTATATTCTATACGGAGTAAGTAAAAAATCATAAGTGAAAGAGAGATAGCTTTATATTACGTTTCTCATCGCTTTAACAAAATATATTCTTCAAATTCATTCTCTTTTTAATTGCCTTTACTTTAGGTTTTGTTGAACCAAACAGACAGTGTGCAGGGTTGAAATAATATTAAATAGTATTAAGGTAATTTGTACCTATTACTATGTATTTTTTGCTTTTTACAGTATTGTTAAGATGTGCGACCAAATGATGAAATATTTACAAACGTCTGTAGATAATATACAGGGAAGACACCTCAGTGAATTTTCTAATTGTCTTGCGGTTCAGAGAACAGTCATCCACTAATAGCCACGACTTGTACGGTTTTCGACCTATTGCCCAACAATGACCAATGGTTGCTTCAGTCAAGTGACGCGATGTTCTGAGATTTTGGAAATCCACAATACAAGATGGAAGGATTTTTCAGATATCTATGGCAGTTTTAGATGCACATCTATTTCTTCTATGTTTTTTAATGTCCTTAGGTCGATGTTTACACTAATGTAAATGATGGCACCTAAAACAACAGGCCTTTATGAAAGTATATTTGTGCGTGAACACTTAATACTTCACGTTACCTGTCACAATATTTTTGAGGAAATAGTTTTCTCGTATATTTCACAGGGTCTTATTTTCAGTAATGCTCCCATGATCTGGACAAGATTGTAGCCCAATTCATTTTTGTTTCCACATAAAAGTGAATAAAGAATGTAAATACGCACCATGTTACCTTCAACCAAATAGCATCCAGTTGGGCATTCAGAAACTGTTTTCATGCATGGCATATTTTTCTAGTACATTCAATGTCCATGCAGTTGACTGGTTGCTCAGTGCACACGATGGATCTTAGGGATATAGCAATTTCTCACGGATACTGTACGCATGAGCTGTGACACCTTTGTTTGCAACACTTTTTATCAGGAACAAATATTCGGTGTTAGTGTCCAGTAAAGCAGTACAGAAGGAAGTTTCCATTTCAGCTAGCAATAACAGCTGAAATGTGCTATCAAAGGCGCAGGTATTTAGAACCATGCAACCTTTTTCCATTTATATCAATTGCTTTTAGTCTCAAAACGTTTTCCTGGATGTTTTTAATGGGTATATTTTTAGCTTTTTATGCATATTGAAATATTTTGGGTTGAATCTTGAACTTATATATTTTAGAGATCGTCTTTTTTCACCCAGTCCTTTCCACGATATTATCATTTATGAGCTCATAATTAGTACAAAATTATAGCGTAAGACTTTTAACAATGTCTTATTTCTTCATAGGTGGGGGTGCTAGGTGAACGTTCCGCTAGCACACCCACTTTTGTAATCGATTTTTTCTGGTTTCCGAACGAGCACAAAATTTTTCATTAGCGGACGAAATTAGCACAAAATTATCGAATAGTTTATTTTATTTTATAACAAAGTGGGGGTGCCAACTAAACAGATCTGAAATTTTGAATTGCTACAAAAACTCTCCTGATTGAGATAAGAGTTCTGGTTGAGGTGTTAGTTTAAGTTGATTTAATGGTCTTTACAATGATACACTATACGACATTGGTCAAGGTGGGAGAAAAATTAATACGTTCAAATTAATACTAGAAATAATGGATACCCTTGTCAATCATCTGTCAAAATTTGAATGGGGGATGCAAATGGGTTCAGTGTACAAAAAAATAAAAGAATATTGGTTTCTTGCCGAGTACCCCATTCTGAACTATAATTAATTAAGAGCTTTCAAAGAAATTCAAAAGTTTAATGTAAAGCCGTTTTGGGACTTTTGTTTAAACTTTACATTGTTGTAGCTTCAAAATTGATTGAAAATTGACAACAATACGCGGTACTTTTCTTTGTCCATGAGATGGCTACATACCTGCAAAATTTGATCAATATCTGAGATGAGGTTTAGACCGTGTGTTCATTCGACATGGAATGACCCATGAATCTCATACGTACTCTTCTCCATTTTCCTGATGATTCTTGAGGAGTAAGACCGCATTCTGGACGCAATCCTTGTGCCCAGCGCGACATGCCCATCGAAGAACAGTAGGGCGGTGGATGAGGTCGATGGAACCGCCGCGGTCGGAGAAACCGTCCAGTGTCTCGTAGATAGATTGAGTGGCGTTTCTAACGTACCTCTGAAAATGAAAGAAAAAGGGTATACAGTTGATGAATTTCATCCTCAAAAGTCAGAGAATTTCTTTAGTGTCTAATTAGCTGGATGAACCCGACGTTGCCCAAAAGTTGAAGTTGGCTATAAAATGAAGGAAAATACCTTCACTAATTAGTCTAGTGAACACACACTACTCCTGCGGCCGCATCTGGAATTAATCTCATCTGTCCCAAAAATTATGGATACGACATTAATATCGGTTATTTTCTATTATTATATATCATCTCATTACCAGTTCACCCTTAGGAATGCTTCCATGCTATGCGGAACTGAACGACATTGTAAGTAGAAATATTCTTTTTATCGTAAACGACGAGCAAAATGAAATCAATATAAATTTATAAATTTATTGTCAAAAAACAGTACAAACTGCGTATGACCACGTGGAGAACAATAAACTAATTTACTCTCCGGAAGCAAGCAAGGGACCATCCCATCAATTCCGATCAAGGGCCCTAAGGCAGAGGCTGATTCAAAAATTTCAGCAAAAGTTCCTAGATAAGATAAAAAGTTAGCTGCGAGTTATAATACATATATAATGTCAATTATATATGTATATATGTTATAAATATAATGTTAATATGTTTGTAATTTAACGCAAATATGTTTGTAAATTTACATGTACAAGTTATTATCGAACTATAGATTATTCTGAGTATAGTGTTTAAAAATCATAAGAGTTGAAAAAACACTAAATTCACGATTTATTGTTACAATAAACACGCCCCTAGACAAAGCCTAGAGAACCTGTATAAGAAATCCGCCTCTACCCGAAGGAAAAACGGAGAAAAACCCGGGCCAGGATGGGGCTACAGAATTAATGTACACAACCGTGCCAAAGTTGAGTACACATAAAACTAAATTAATATGAGCCATACGGCAACACAATCATGCAAGAAAATAGTTTTTGAAATTGTTATAAGTTATTTAAAAAGTGCTACAGCAATGGCGTGATAAAGTACAAGACGGATTTAACTTTTATTAAAATCAATAAATTCTTTTACTGTGTAGAAGCACTGGTGCACGAGGTAGTTTTTAACCGCGGTAAGAGCTAGAATTCTTCATTACGGGTTGGCAAAAGTGGGATTGGTGTAATTATTCTAAATCTCATTGAGGGAGTGCTCTTTCTCTTGTTTTGAGGCTTCAGGGAGCAACATTTCATTATATTTGAAATAAAATTGTAAATTTGTGAAAAGAGTCCGCCCTCTCAGGATATTTAATTTTATATGTGGGAACAGTAATGATGAATATACATTTTCAAAAATGCTGTCGAGACCGACAAAGGAAAATGTTCATATGTGGAAAATTACTGTTAATTTTCAAATAAAATATGAAGAATTGAAATTCAATTACGAAGGAGAATCTAATTCGTTTAAAGTGTTTTTAAAAGTGGAAGACAGAATTAATTTTTATTTTTTGTCTCGTGAGACAATTTAAAATACATTTATGGGGAACAGCATGAGTTTCTATGATGCAAGATTGCGGGAAAACATTCCAAGTTGTACTGTCTTTTATTGGCAGTTACAGTGGCATATATCTAGAAAATAATTCTCGAGAGAAGAAATTGAAATGACCCCCGCCCTTTGCCGACAGTGGAGTCCCAGGGAAGCACAACTCATTAACACAAAAAAAGGGTTCGTTGCTATTTAATATCTCACTCCTTTTATCCCTTTTATCTTCGTGAACCATTGTACATATCTCGAGATGGACTATTCCACACTTTTAACATTTAGACATTTTCACTCTCCACACAACGCCACTAACTTGGTGCTATGATTTCGTGGAACAGACTGTATCACTAGGGCTGCGGTGGACGCGGTGGGGATAAAGACCACAGTTCACAGAACACAGGAAGATGCGAACTGGTATGATGTAGAGCCCTAAATCAAGAGAAACGCGTTCCACGGAAATATAATGAGGAATTTCTCGTAACTACCAAAAATATATCGTGAAAGTATTAAGTATTACGTTAGGGGCGACCTGTGGCGTAGTGCGTAACGCGGTCGCCTTCTACCTCTGGGGACGTCATTCCTACCATTCCACCACAATATTCATTCATAATCACCGCTTCAGGGGAGGTGCGGCAGGAAGGGCATCCGGCACCCTAGTATTCCCCAGCCAAAACCAACTGAAGCATCATATATCCATACCCATTCGCCGACTCCACATAAAGTGGGAAAAGGCTGGGTTAAACATTAAGTATTACGTTGGAATGAATCCCCTGAAAAATAGAGCGATCCTATTGTTACAATTACTGCTACACACAAATCAATTTACATATGTTTAATGTCATTAGTTGTCATAAATTTTTAAGTTTTTATCTTGTAATTTGAAAATTTCATTGTAATATTTAAAATATTTTATGATGGTCCTTAGATTGATACTCCAGAGTAGATATAATGTAGCTCTATAATTGTGATATAATTTATGTATGTTTTATATATGTCTGTTTTATTACGTATAAGTTCATGGATGTATTTATTTATGTATATATGATTATTATGTATTTAGTGACAGTGGTGAGTAGGAAGAGCAGACCTGATGGCTTGAACCTAACCACATAAAAAAGCAGTTTATTATTATTGTTAATGTTATTATTATCATTATTATTGGGCGTCGCTGGTGCTCAGCTGACTTTTCTTAACCTTCTCGAACCTACTCAAAAGAAGCTGGAATTTTGCGAGCACATGTGACGCTATGAGAAATTACGCACTCAGAGACTTCGGACGTCACAGGGGGTTCTCTATTCTTGAGGACTCGACCACGTTGAGGCCCCTGAACATAATCTGGCGTTACTTACGTAGAATATGCCATGGTAATCGATGCTGCCCAGATAGGTGTCCAATTTCTCGAGTCCTCGCGTGGCTGCCGCCCAGGGAAGCACATCCGTCTCCCCGGAAAGACAACGCATCATGTACCTGGCTTCTCTGTAAGGCAAATAACCAGCAGCTGCGAGAGCAAAGGCATCATCGAACAACTGCGCTCGATCCTCAACTGCGATATTTGCCCTGTTCCCTCGCAGCATGGTCCACGCTAAAGTCATCGAGATGCTTTCGTCATACATCACGCGATAGTATCCTTTAGCGCGAATCAGAATCCAGTTCTCTATTTCCAAGGGATCTTTCACGACGGCGAATTGTTTGGTGAGCCACACAAAGCCTTCCGTGTCGTTGACTTTGGTTGACCACGTGATGGGAATGTGATAGATCGTGGCAGAATTCGTTTTAGGGCCGTCCGAGAAGAACCTCTCCTGTTGACATACAAGGACACATTAACTAGAAACAGAAGTATTACTGCCGAGTACATATTTGTAATAAAGAATTAATGATATTGTAGTGATCACTGAGGAGGACAGAGTAATAAATAAAAAAGTAAACAGAAAACACGAGACATCAACAATAATTAATGTTACTAAATCATGTTATTTTATTTTGTGTTCAAAACTAAAACTACACACTCTTTAAAGACATTTAAAAATTCTGAAACATATTTTGGTAAAATATATTTACAAATTCGTTCCATAAAAACCTATTATAAAAATACGAACTTTTTTTTTCGAAAAAGACTTTCCTACTATAAGTTAGTAATAAGGAATATAATATTTATCTTGATTAAAAAAGAGTTAATATGTTACTAATGATGTTTAAGTATATAAAACGCATCAATAAACGAATATGTTGAAAATTGATTATTCTTAATTTCAAATAGTTGATGCGTCGTATTACAGCATCGTAAAATTATAAAAATCATTTCTATAAATATTCCTATGACAAAAGAATCAATGATGACATAAGCCCTAGTAACTTTCACCTTTTTACGTAATACCTACGATTTGTGTTCGGTGGCATTTTCTTGATATAATGTGACAAGGCGTTTACCTAAACACCTGGAGAATATTTTACCTAATTTTCTGCAGTAATTTTCTACAGAATACATCGAGCATTGATCACATATATCTTTCGCTTTCCATTACTCTCAAGATGTAAAGGTTTTAAAAAACCAAAAAATTTCAAACAATTTAGTTAAACTTGTGGCTAACTGAGTGCTTGTAACCCATAATTGAGATTTGAAATCGAATACAACACTAAAATAAGAAAGTACAATAATTCAAAATCCTCATGTAATTGAAGGAAGAAAATATCGTTAACTTCCAAGAATAGGTTGTAGGCGACACCTGCCAAGAAAAGGTTGAACATTCTTAATTTGGAATGGAACAAACAACCAATACAAATGATAATTAAAGTGAATTAAACTGTCAGAGCATTCACTCGATTGTCCAAAGATTCCGATGCTTGTCCAGACAAAACTCTCAACTGAAATAAATGAAAGCAATAAAATAAGAAAAATATTGTGTAAAATGAAGAATAAAATATCCGTAACCTGTGAAATGTTGATGTTGCCCTCGAAATCTCTTTGGACCTTCACAACTGGGAAGCCAGGCTGCTGGGCCCACGTCTCCAAAGCTTTCTCTAACCCATCAACAGGTCTACGATCTTCTGGGGTTTTCTTTTCCAGCTTCTCATAAAGATTGTGCGGAGTTACCGATTTATATTCATTGCTGTAGAATAAAATTTTAGTAATATTACCAAATCATTTAAAAGTCACCAATGATAAAGCTTTTTTTACATTGTTCTGTAGGCTACTCCAGTTTACGAATTCATTTATATGGGTCTATTCAATGCTGTATTTCTTTCTATACTACCTACATTTTTTTAATTTATGAGCATTCCATGTTTTTTTTCAACTACTATACCAGAGGCAATGTACAGAATAATCTAAATGTTCTTTGCGGTTATACAATAATTTTGATTCATTTTTTGATCATGGTGTTGATTAAGAGTTAAAATCAACGAACTTCGGTATTCATATTGTGTTAGTTATGTTACTGTGTCGCTAAGAAAAAACAATTTTTTATTTCTTTATTATTATTTTTATTATTATTATTGATAATACTCAGGTGCAGTACAGTATATTAATGTTTGAAATCTTAAACAAGTGTAGTTTAGCCTCCTTTATAGAGTTCATTTAACTTTGCCTTTGTAACTAACGTTATAATGCAATAAAACCCGGAAATAGTTTTGATAATTTATTCCTTTCTGCGATAATATTGAAGAATTACCTCTGCAAATACTCTTCAAGAGCGTCCTGGAAATTTTCTTCGCCTATTGCGTTGCTGATCATGCGCAGGAATGAAGCACCTACGCAACAATCAAATTGTTATTTATAATAATAAATTTCTTGTCAAAGAGCAGTAACAAACGGGGTGCAGGACAATAGACTGAATTCCTCCCCGGAAGCAAGTGAGGGACCATCCCATCAATTGTGATCAAGAGCTCTGAGGTGGTGAGGATTTATTTTTTCCACACTCGGAGGAAAAATTATGGTATGCGCACCACTATAATAAGAATAAATTGATTAGTTACTTGTTATTATAGTTACGGAATATTCAAACGTTTATATTTATCAAAAAACAAAAAATGAAATTAATAAATACGTTCCATTATCCAATCGTTATTATTCGGATAATGTTGTTGATAAATTGTAACTATTAAAAAATTACTCTAAATTGAGATTAATAATTCATGAGACTGCTGCCTCTTAACCAGAGTTTAGGAATGCATATACTGTGTAAAATCCACTCCTACGTGAAGAAAAACCTTAGAAAATTCCGAACCAGGTTGAAGCTACAGAGTTATGTACACAACTGTGCCAATGTTAAGAACGGATGAGTTGAATATAAACCTTCATGAATAATAAGTAACAATAAATGCATGCAGGAAAATAATTTTGTCTCGTTGATTTTGAAAGTTCTGTGATAAAGTAAAAAACAAAAAATTGACAAATTAAAGAAATTTAAAAAAGATAATTATAGGAAAATGAAACTCAATTAAACTTCTATTGAAATCAATGAATTTTTTAAGGTTGTAGGAAATTTTTTTTCAGTATGTATCTTTTAAATGCGCATATGAAGATATTCAATTTACATTATCTTATAAGTTCTCTGCGAGATTCTTTCTCAAAAATCTGATTCCTATGACGGAAACTTGTTTCTCTGTTAAGTTCTATTTTACTTCGGCGTGATCTGGCAAAATTCTGTGAGCTGGTATCGTGTGTGAAGTGACATTTAATTCTTACACTTCCAACATTTCTGCGTCTCAAGGTAACACCATGACATGTGTTCCCCTTAAAATAAGATCAAAACTACTTTTTGTAATATCAATTACATGATATTTATCCATTTCGTTCTCTGAAATCCAATATTGTCATATACTTAAATATTATTATTGATTTATTTAATGGCCGATGGCATATTGCGGGACATGATGCTTGTTCCTCCACCTAACCATGGTTTGGGTAGCGGATTGGAAAGGAGAGATGCTGGATTCCCTGGAGTGATGAGATACCGAACCGAATTGAGACTGGAATACGTGAGGAAAACCCCAGCTGAAAACCTCTCAAACTTCGATTGAATGGGAAATTGAACCTAACTGTGAGTGAAAACCTCTGATGTTGTCGAAGAATTTTATTCCGGAGAAAGATATTGGCTTACCTTTACTGTACGTGATTGTGCCGAATTGACCATTTATCTCTTGCGGCGTCGTAACATCATGCGACAGATGCTTCGCTGTGTCAACGGCATCTAACAGGAAAACTGACATTTGTTGATCCACTAGTAGCTGCTCCATCATGCGCCATTCCGGGTACACCCGCGACAGGATCAAGTACTGCATGTACCGGGCAAAACCTTCGTTCAACCATGTTGTGTCCCACCATTTTGTGGTTACCAGATTACCGAACCACTGATGAACCAGCTCGTGTGCTATGACCGCTGCCACACTTTTTCGTGTTAATTCAGTATCTCTGGTTTCATCGAAGAGTAATCTAGTTTCCCGATATGTCACCAGTCCCCAATTCTCCATGGCACCAGCAGAAAAGTGTGGAATTGCAGCTTGATCTATTTTCATCATATTTTCCCTCTGGTACGGAATCCTTGTGTAATTTTCCAGCTCCAGAAATATTTTTGGGGTGACGTCGTTGCTATATTCCGCGAGTCCGTTGTCAATAGCATCCTTTCTTGCCCATGTTTTGATGGAAATGTCGTTTGTAAAATTTGATTCCACATGGGTATATGAGGCAGTCTCATACACAATAAATGCCACAAGGTAAGTGGACATTTTGACTGTTTCATGGAAAGTTATTCTCGTGGACGTGCTGTAAAACAAAGGGATACGTCTTAAATATCAAAGAATGGAAATGCGTTGATAAATTCCGCAAAAGTATTAATGTTACTTTTTTTATGGGTATGTTTAAGTAGTAAATCAAATCAAAAATTAAATAATAGGGATAATTTTGGGTTTAGGCCAAGTAAAACTCCACATTCTTGGTAGCCAACCTTTTGATATATTTCATATCTGCTTCAGGGCTACATTATCACCAACAAAGGATATTTGAATTACTCATTTGTACATTAAATTCCATAACCCTCAGACAACACCAAGCCAAACAAACAAGATATCAAGCGTAATAGATACCTAGCAGTTCGTGTAAAATTAATACACTGTTCATATAATCTCATAACACCACTAACAACACCAATCGTACAACATGAACTTCCGAACCCACGACCACTCTTCACTTGTGTTTATTTTTTATTTATTATTATGTACACAACATCCTTACAACCAACGAGCAATAGAGTCTAATTGAAGTAATATGGAGTTTAATGTATAAATTATATATGAAAATATCTTTTGATGATAATAATGTAGCCCGGAAGCAGATATGAAATAAATTAAAACATTAGCATAACAAAAAATATAGTTTTACTTGGCCTAAACGCAAAAATATTTTTATTGTGTAATATGGAGGCTGATAATACGATCGATAAAAATTAAATATGAATTATTTACTTACTTCTTTGTTATTACGTGACATTTGTTATTATTTTACCTTGAAGTTAATAAATAGTCAATAATGACAACATACAAACAACTAATGAACACAAATTACATAAAAGGACACATGCCTGTTGGAAAAAAAGAGAAGCTAAAATGTGTTTTTTACGAGTATTTAGAGTAGTACGTAAATTTTGTACTTAATACAAAGAGTTTATTAATATGATTCTATTTTTAACAATAACTTGTACTAGTTAACCAAAAACTAATTTATCAAAAAAATACTTAGCTTTTATTAACTTTGTATAATTTTTGACGCCTCACCTATTTTCTTGATCTATTGGAGTATTGCTGAGAGCGTTGTAATTAGGAGGGACTTCTATTGTCAGGAGGAATGTGGCCTTCCAATTAGGTTCATCGAAACACGGAAAAGCTTTCCGCGCGTTAGGAGCTTGGAACTGGGTTGTGAAGAGAACTCTGCAAAATGTGAAACGCCTCGATGAACAAATGTCGAACAGCGAAATGAAGTCGCTAAAACCAACAACGAATTTAGACAAGAAACTGAACACTCAAACTTGAGTACAACTCCTCGCGCCTTCTTCTACCCTTCGTACGAAAACTCCCAACCTTTACAGAAGACGGCGCAGGGGCAGACGAGTCAGTTCCTCATTTAGTCTGGCATATACGTGGCTTAAGATAGTACTACCGTAGGTAGAATTACGTCACTAAAATATCTTAAATCGGCATAAATAAACGGAGTAAAATGTACTTATTATGATTTCATCTTGAAAAACATACCTCATCGCTCATTTAAATGAAATAATTGCAATTATAATTGATGGTGTAATACATTGCGTCGTATGAAGAAAACGCTTAGTTTTCGAAACAACACCAACTTTTAAATCACGGAAGTGATAGAAGTTCTTTGATTTGTAGTAATTTTCCCATAATATTTTTACATCACTTTTATCTATAGGTCATCGGACATCCGACAAAGATATTTCACTTTTTCCGAGGTAAGGCGTATAAATCATGAAACCGTACTGTTCGGCCACCATATTCTTACATGCTCTTATGCATTTCAAAGCGAGTTCCTGAATTTTTTTGTACTATATTATTAATTTATAATTATAAATATTGATATTATTGATAGAAATTAAATCATATTTTTGTCATTATTATTCATATTGTCGTGTTTTAAAACATAATAGAAATAAAGAAAACAATTATACATCTCAGTGGTCTGACGCGCTTGGAGCGATGGCTGCTCACACCTTAAGGGGTGAGGAGAGGACGCGTCGTTGCCACACGCGGAGACGCAGCAACCTCTGTCTCTCCTCCTCCCCATTTCACTTGACCGTCAACCCTTTGTCCCCCATCGGCCACATCTGTTCATTCAACGTCTTCGCAACAAGAATAGCTTGGTGACCCGTTAAGTCAAGCTATGCGCCCTTTCACATTGCACAACGGACGACATTCCAATCTGCACGTCCATCTCATGATAATACGTGATTCTGATAACACTATTTATCGGAATGGGATTTATCATGTTCGTTCTCATGAGCGCGCAACAAATTTATTTTTGTATAATCCTCGGACTTGGCATTGCCTCTCTGATTCTCTAAATTTGCATCAAACAAAGACTGACTAAAATAAATTCACCCTAAAATAAATTATCATCTTCTTTCGTCAAACTATCATTATTAAACTAGTAATTCACGAATTTTCTGTATATTTTATTTTATTTCATTGTGTCATTTTGGATTTACACTTTTATATTTCTCAGTTTTCAGCTTCAAAACACAGATTCAAGTTGAGGAAGAATTAGAAATGACAGATATTGAGGGGGAAGGATGCTTCCAAAAGGAAATTACCAAACCGAGTTTTGAGGGCGGGTTCTCGGAGCCCTGTCTTGATGTCGAATCTTGAATGGTTGTACCATTCACGGATTAACAGCATTTGAAGTAACTTTGTTGACCGAGGTCGGGGCAATCGCTGTGGCACACGTTTCGCTAGAAAAAACATATTCGTTGCTCATATTCTGATATAGATCTTCAAATATTTCTCGTTTATAAGACCATTCTCTTGAAAGTGAATAATGCTGCATTATAATTTGAAATACAGCTGGTAAAAAATCTCCGTAGAACTCAAGGGAACTGCGAAGTACAATAAAGTCACGTCTGTATCTTCCCAAAAAACGCGGAAACACAGAAACTGCAGAAAAATTTCTGTGGCGGAAGAACGATTAACTGATTAATCAAAAAGTAAAAGATAAAGGTCCGGATGTGTTTAAGAAGCTTAATACATTGGAAAAAACATCGACTGATTGGAGTTGTAACCTTTGACTAATAAACAATGAATATGGATATTACTGGTTTTTTCTCACGTTCATGTAAATTTCAGTTTTACTTTGTAAAATGACGTCATGCGTCTTCGTTCTATCAGATGAGAGATGTATTGTAACACAACAGATTCAACAACAACGAACCCAACTCTTATTACAAAAGCGAGTTCTCGGAGGTTGATGCTGGGCTTACCGGTTCCTTCCGCATTTCGTTGTAGTGGCTTGTTTCGGATGCAGCCTTCTTCAGAAGAGACTACATCGGTGGTTGCGAGCGTCTACTATACAACATATCCAAAGAAGACCTCTTCAGTCACAAGTAATCCACACTTACGTAAGTCGTAAACACACAGACAGTCCCTTCTCTGAAATAATCGGTGTGAAGCAGACCATACACGCTTGGATACACCTGGTATACAATTTTTCTACATTTGGTATTATTTTTTGACAACCTTGTCCTATACAAAATAAATACAAGATTCTAATTGTACGTTGACTTTCATTTTTCCATAACGATATCTTCAAGGTTGCGCCATTGTCCAAAGAGACAGGCGCACCGCGTACCGTCATCACGGACCGACATTCTACGTATCACTATATCACTCGTGAAATTTTAAATATGTTCATACTTTTCCCTTGTCTCTATCATAATCTTTAACATTAAGTACTTGTGCTGGCATAACTGTCAGATATGACCGATTTGTATTCTCCTCTCAGTTTGTGGTATTGCAAAGATGGGTCTCGTATACGTATATATTTTTTCCATTAAACTATTCTATATTTAATTCCACCTTTTTTTTTCATTTCTTTCGTAGTCTTCCAATATTTCTTTGTTTGCGATCACAGAGCAACTGAAATATGTGCAGGTGACCGCCACACATACTGAGGTGGGCGTCCACAGATTTGCCTATCAAAAAGTGTTTTAAAAAATATTGAATTCGTTCAGATCGCATGTACAGTAGAGGGAACCCGTACTTTTATGTCATCTACGCCTTCACGTTTAACAGTATAGTCGAACTGGGAAGATAAACGCACTTGAACGCCAATGTGTGTGACCTGCTTCAGTTGAACGTTGAAGCAAATAAAGTGCTAAAGAAGCAAAACAATGAATGTTGACGATAACGAGCAGAGCAAAGCACGCCTTGAATAGGGCATTTGCAATGACCGTCAATGCAAAGATGGGCAATAGTAAGGAACAAAAATAGAGTGGAAATTCCAATACAATATTTTGCACCGTACGTACGGATAGAAGGCTGCGCCCTCGCTAATTCAAATCTTGGTTACGCCACCGATGTACCATTTGCATCAGAACAACTAACTTGAAAAATGAATTAAGATCTTACTTCTTTATGCTTAAGAGATGCAAGTCATAGAGATAGATCATTCGACATACAAGGAAAAAATGAGTGTTGTTGTTAATTAGGACGTTAAGAAACATAATTACTTCACTCAAAGGTCGCAAGAAATCCCAAATGGTGGGTGGAGATAACTTGACTTATTATGCACGGGATAAAACCCTTATCTTGAAGATAGTGTAACAGTAGTCAACAAATAGCTTGTGGGAGAACGTGATAACAGAGAGATAATAGAAGAGATGACAAATGCAAAACGCTGCAAAATGTAGATAGAAAAATGTAACTGTAAAACAATGAAAGCATAACATGAACTTGTGAATCAAACATTATTTTGTTCCTGTTATGTTATGACAGACGCTTATCCTATCGTTTTTGACGAAACCTTATACGACTCTACGACAACAGTCCCCACGTCAAGATATATTTCCCTTTCAATTATAATATAATCGAAATAATATCAGTTTCGGTGACAAATATCGTATTACAGTAACGCATTAATGCGCAAGTTGTTGGCTGGATTCGTTGTTTTTCCAATTTTTACCGCATGACAACAGCATGTCCAGAGCCAACCTCCCTCTGCATCTACAGCGAAACTCTGCTCTCTGAATAANGCATGACAACAGCATGTCCAGAGCCAACCTCCCTCTGCATCTACAGCAAAACTCTGCTCTCTGAATAATACAAAACTAATGAATCCCCTTCCCTTATTGTTTTTACACGCTCCTTTCTCTCCTTCGACTGTAGCATGAGCTGTTCACCTGCTCTTATCTAAGAAGTTTAGACGAATGTAGACGATTCTAGAATACCTCGAAGAGACGGAGTAGACAAAAAAGTGCGTATCAATAGTACAGATTATGTAAAAAAGAGTGGTTTTTTTGTTTTGTTTATTATTTTATTATGTTACGATGAATACGTGTAGAATGTAATGAAGTATATGACGTTATAATGAATAGAATAAATTTATATTGTTGTACTATGCTCATGCATCCTCCCCTCTTCACGAAGTGCACGATCCGTTTTTCCAAAACATCTATGACTAATCATGACATATTATCTGTGATTATTCTGAAGTTTCTGTATCATAACATTCTGGTAAAAGTCTGCGATTGTGCAAATGTTTATGGAACAACGCGTCTACGCAATAAACGTTCGAGTCCGATGACGAGATGTATTGTGAATTGACCATACATTTGTAAGATAAAATTCCAGAAGAAACTTAAGTAAATAAGAATCAATGTATTCTACCATTTCCTGGAGGTATGTGTCATCGGAAATTAAAGACATGGATGAATTTGGCAGCGAAGTGTAAAACCATAACGCCAAGTGTACAACTGTATGTATTGACATTATTGAGAAACACTTGACGAAGTCACAAACGCGTTGAGTTTTTAAGATTAAAAAGCGTTTAAAATGAATTAAAATGAGGTCTAATTTATTAATTCAAATAAGTAAATTGGTTTGAATCAAACAGGTGGGATTCAATTAACATTTCACATATTAACTGACTCAATAAAGACTAACATAATTGGTTTCAAAATTGAAAGCAAACACTATACAAAATAAAATCGCGAGAAAAAACAACTACTGAAACTCAATATTAATTTCGATACAATTTGACAGTAAGAACTGAATGCGTATTTTGGATGAAAATATTGGAAATTGCATAGTAAATATATTTAAGACATCGATCTCTAATATTGAAATGTTTTATTTACTACGTAATTTAGAACACTTAAACATCTTTCATGGAATTAAATTATTTTTCAATGGAGAACTTACCCAGTTTCTCCGTCACTTTTCTCATAAGTACTCTTGTAGAATCCATTAAACTCTGTTTGAAACTCCCCGGTATACTTGACGTGTAACGTGTATTTTCCAATCGCAATATTTAATGTTCTAGAACATGTAACAATATCTTCTTTATCTTTTTCCGTCTTACATGTAAGTGAAATATTTCCTTTACTACCCTCAATAGTCGCAACTTCGTTCACCTTCATTCCATTTCCAGCATGGAGCTGGAAGTTATTTGTTGCTTTGCTGATGGTCAGGTCTATCTGAACTCGGCCTTCGAAAATGGTGGTATCGGTGAGGTTTTCGGTGTAGTTGGGTGAGATGTGTATCTTGTACGCGGAGGGCACAACAGTATCCTTTAGGGCCGCCGCTCTCGATTCGCGCCCAGCTCTCGCTCCGTTCGACGTCCCGCTTTGGCTCGGCGCAAAGGCATCGCTGAGAGAAACACGTAGAAATAGCATCAGAAGCACCGTGAGCCACGATGCGACACTTCCCGTGTTGCCCCCCATGACGACGTGATAACCGTCGCGCTCACACTGTTCATTGGCAGACGCGAGGCAGATATTCGGCCTTGTTTCATGTTATCTTATCTGTTTTAGTTTGACAAGAGCTCTTCAAGATGATACTCACGTGAGAGATTAGAATGGACAGAATTTCAGAATTACATACACACATTAACACTGCTTACAAAAAGTGTGGGTTTCCCAGTCTGACGATTGGGTGAATGTAATACCGTACCCTTCGTACCTAATCATCTATCAACTTAATCCTCCTAATATGAACAAGGTGGTAATAGCAAGAGCATGCGGTCTTAGGATCTTGTCATTCTCAATATAAGCCGAACCCAAATGGGAATTTAAAAATCCCACAGTGTATAGATTGTGGTTGAAGTGATGACACGTAGAAGCATATTGACGTGTGTTACATGGTGTTGGCTCCATTCCATATATCACAACCATGTAAAAAGTAACCCTTTTCCATAATGTAATTAATTAGATCTAACAGTTAGAGAAATAAAAGAAACAGGGTCATAGAAACTCAAAACAATTTTCTTGATAAGGGTAATACGTTGCTGTGTGGTCCACGTGGTCCCAACTGGTAGTCTGTGGATTAAGATATCTTCATTGGACTCGCGCTAATCAGGGAATTTGTTCTTCATTTCGGTAACATTTACAGACCTGCGATTTGTTTTACACTTTCTGAGATAAAAATACAGGAGCCCTATGTAACGCTGACTTGGGCGAACGTCGCCGGTTCGTGAAAAAGAAAGAGGCTGATTATAACAAAATGTGAAGTATTTCTTTACTATAATATATTCCCGAGCACGTAGTACCAAATGGATTAAAGAGAAATATTCTAAATTTGATTCTACATTGAATACTTGTGATAACATAAGGAAATCTATGCATTGTTTCAATGATTAATGACAAGTCTCGCATGTCCATTATTAAGGATTTTAAATTTTTATTAAGCTGTTAGTGGTATCTTAAGGTTAATTTATATTTTTTATTTTATTGTTTATTAGATTATCGTTCTGTCAGTAATCATCAATATCTCGGTCATACCAAATCTTCTTAATCGTCCAAATTAATGTTTTAGCATGCAATTTATCTCTCATTAAAGTGAAATATACCACACAAAAAATTAAATAGTATTGTATTTTTATCTTTTTATTGTTCCGATATAAAAATTGAATATTTTAACTCGAAGATAGTATTCAACTGCTCAATAACGATTTGTAGTTACCAATTATACAGTATGCATACGCACACGTGGTCATACGCAGTTTGCAACTGCTTTTTTGACAAAGTTTATTTATTTATTTATTTTACGCAGAATATTACGGAAGTGGCCAATGCCGCGCATACGTGCCTGCATACGCACATCAATTGCTCACACTTTATCTCCAACTAATCACGCGCACATCCTTTCAGTAACGACAATAAATACAATTCGTGTTTTGACTCTTCTTGTCAATTTTAACTCCATCTCCACATCGTCTTCTCGACCTTGTTATTCACCAGTTACTATGCACATCTAATTTTGATGTTTTCTTTTCATTGGATGTTCTGCATAATTTACTAGCATTGTATTGTTTAAACCATGAATAATAGTGTTTATTAATAACTACACTTTCGCCACAAATTTTTAATGTCATTGTTTAACAATTACAATTTATTTTAATAAATTAATTTACAATTTGCTATTCAATTTATACAGAATTTTGTGTAACATCAATATGTTTCTAGGTACTACTGGAAGAGTCCTCTTCATGTTTAATAGTAATTATAAAATTATAAGTAATAATTTCAAACTCATTGAAAAATATCACCATTAAATAAATAATTTTAAAAATAAGAATTGTTACTTGAAACATTTACCATGCTACATGTAACATAACAAAATTATTTTTAGAATATTACATAACCACTAAGGATTAAGATAACTGCTGACAAAGTGGTAATAAAGTTGAGATAAAAGAAAATATAAAAGGATTCTGAGGATTTGGATTATTGGGGTAAATCTAAATTTCTCCTCATCTCAATAACACTTTTTCAGTCCTTGGGAGTATTTTCCTGAAGCCATGCCACTATATAAGCTCCTTCTTCATTAATCGAGTCTATACGAGAACGTGCAATAAGTAACACATCCTCCCATAAATCAGTCGTCAGCGGAGAGCTTTCTTCTGGACGCACTGATGTAGCCGCGTATTGCAGCTGGAATACATATAACGCGTTAGACAAATCATATAATTAAAATATCAAATCCAATAAATTTATTTCATTCGACACATAATAACATACGACAACGAGAAAAACACGAAATAATATCTTTAATAATTCTGATAAATCAGGGGTTTTGTTTTTCAAAACTCTTGATCTTAATAACATGACTAATAAAATGTTCACAAGTGAAACTTAAAAGTAGGAACTGTACCATTTCATATTGCCCTTCAGTCTGCACTTTCAGAGCCAGATTTCTGGCCAGGTCAAAAAGGTCATCCGGATCTTCCAATCTAAAAAGAAAAACTTTCGATGAATGTTATTTTGTCATTATAACCAAATTAACCTGTTCTAATAAAAGTTATTGTAATATTTTTTGTGGAGCTTTAGGGCTCGTCAACGGCTTAATGTAATATATTGTCATCTGTGTAGTTAAAATAAATAAATGAATGAATTTTCGAGAATTCTTTCTAAGAATAGTTTTGAAGTGCACTGCACTGTATGCTCAAAACACAAAAGCATAAAAAAATGTTGATATATAGAACTCTTTTTGCCCGAAAATATCTTAAATCTTACATTATTACCCTAAAAATGCAGGTTTCTTTATTTCTCTGCTCTCGTGATATTATATTTTCACGTCGGTTGCACCACCTAGACAACCCTATTTAGGACGTTGCATCCTCAAAAATCGCTTCACCTCCCTGAAAAGTTGTGAATTAAGAAATTGCATGCGATATATGAAAATTACTTATTCATATGATCACCAAATTTGAAGACGATCACACAAATCATTTTCCATTTTTGATGAAACCGTCTCATTTCAGAAAAAAAAGACCGTCTCAGTACCAACCCTCAGTTTCATTCCTCATCTCTATTGAACGAGTTAGTATTGAACCGAGATACACGAGAAGGATCTGATTTTTATGATTGTATATCTCGATGCATAAATCAGTACTACCAACAGAGCGTAAAAAATGACAATACATAAGAGAACCTGGGACCTCTCCCCCTACCAGCGCCGATTGGGTATGCAACCAACAGCACTCAGTGTTGGGAAGTACGCATTTGGGTTGAAATAAAAAGTTAGTATCGAGGTAATCCCACCTTTCCACAGTTCGTTATACAATGACCATAATATCAACAATTGTTTGATTGTTATTAGGGTCATGATCATAAAGTTAACGGTAAATCGCGTACAGCTTTGGCAGATACGTCCATGTGTTCAAAGTTCAAAAGCAATGATAGACGTCGTGGATACAAAAGATGCGTCATAAACAAAACAATTTGTTTATTGTTTAGACTTACGACAGTTTCCTTTAAACTATTCATAAGGGCAAACCGAATCAGATGTCCATATGATTAAAATACTCCGCGAAATCGATCAATAAAAAGTACTGATCTGCTCTCGTAAATTGGGATCAGGTAAAGTTGGCTATTCAGCTAATTAGTTAAAACTAATAGTTTACATCACAATTTATTAGTAACATTCTTGTTTCTTCTCTTTGATTTTATAAGAAAAAAATAAATGTTTAATCGTCATTTGAAATCTTTTGTCAAAGGAGGTGCTACGGAAAATGACACATTATTTTAGAAGACTTGTCTCATTTAAAAGTTTTTTTAATTAGTGGTTTTAATATTTAACTTCAATGAGCGCAATTTGAAAAACTGGGTTCTACAAATTAGAACTGTAGAGAGAAGTAAAAATTACTTTTTAGGTATTGGAACGATAAGTTTTGGTAATTAATTATTTCGCACTGACAGTAAATAAGATTTGAAAATATCTACTTAAGTGGCGAACTTTATATTCGTGTACAATTCGTAGTAGGTCAAAGAATATCTCACATGAACCGTTTAAATAGCTGAATCTGTAATAAATTAATATGAGAATTTTACTTAAATTGCTCAATGGATGTGCATCAGTTATAATATCTACTCACAATCTCTGAACGCGTTGTAAGTTTTCCGCCACGAATGCCACAGCCTGTGTGCACGCCTCTGCGCCTCCCCCACCCACACCACGGCGAGTCTTGGAGCCACAAGGAGCAGCTAATGCAGCCACGCGGTCTTCTTCCAAGACACGCTCTTCTTCCGCATCGCTAGCTACAGCAGCCGTCAACAGACGCTCGGCGTCTTCAGCGCATCCCAGCGTCGCCAGGGCGTCGCGGCGCTCCTTGAAGGACGCCGCCTGCGTATAACGACGCCACACAGCGTCCCACGAATGAGGATTGTTTCGCACAATGGCACACGATATCGCTGGACGCCCTTCTGCATCTCTGTCAACGAGAGAAATCTTTAAAAAATGATTTCTTAATTTGATTTCTACAAAAGAAAATCTTTCGAAGAATTGAAATAATTTATTATTAGAAACCTTGTTCACTCAAATTAGATACGTGTATTGCTATCCAATTTTCACGTACAACCTAACAGGATGTCAACTAAAAGAAATATTCAGAAGGAATCTATGTTACCTTACATTCAAATTAGATGATTAGGACTTGTTTCAATGTATGTTGGTGCACTGCACATTGAAATTCTTGATTGAAGTGTGAGATGAAAGGTGTAAGTCATGAAATAAGTGATGTATTGAACATCCATTCTTGTTACGGCGCATATTATTTCATAAATTTAGATATAAAATTTGAGTTTATAATTTTCCAATATGTTGCTTTCTTATGGTAAAAAAGTTAGAATTAATGAATATATCGTCTTTAGACTTCTAAAAAAGTACTAAAATCCAAATATTGTTATTTGTTATTTAGAAGTTGAGGAATTTTAATTAATTCTTACCATAGTAGACAATAGTGGGAAAACTTACTCCCTTTTCACTTCATTTGGTGAATCAGCGAGGGCATGGTTCCAATCTTCTATATCCTCTTGACTCAGAGTTAACTCTTGCCCTGGCATCGACGTAAAGTTCTTCGCTATTGGTAGAATTATTTTCTGCGGTATAACGAGTACAGTTTTATCACAAAAATAAATATAATGTTTTGCATAAAAAATTAAAAATATTAAAATCGACACAACGAGAATTTTGTTCCTCATATAAGTGCTACATTCCTCTCACAAACCGAAGATAAGTTTCTAAGAATATAACTATATTGAAATTTCAGTGTGTTTTTATTAATGTATTATGACGATCACTTTGACAGTGCACTTTTAAATGATGCGCAGCAACGCGTATTGTTTCCAAAACAGACACATTATTAATAGAGGTTTAATATCTATAAATTTAAAAGTTTTTAATTTAATGAGAAATTGATTGTAAAACACATAAAAATCACTCACAAATTTCATGAAACAGGTTCGGCGTCCAGCCTTTCTCAACCACGTAGAAACTCTAGTAGTCTCGTAGATTTTCATAGGAAGACTGGATGTCGAAAGTGTTTCGTCCAATTTGAGAGTGATTTTTATGTTTTACATTGTATTACATATTAACTTTAAAAATTTTTAATTTATAGAAGACAGTGATGTCATTTTATTTCAAGTTTTTCGTAATGTATGACTATTTACCATGAAGATGAGTGATGAATGATGAGAATTATAATGAGATTACTATTCTAATCCCCTGTTTTATCTTATGGACTTAGCTGGTAGCAGCTTGGATCATTCAATGTCGGAATTGAGGTAAGGTACGAAAATGGTGAATATCGACATTTTATCGCTGTTTAAAAATGCTCCCGTAAGTTCATCCTTCGTTAATCTTGTACATCGTCGAGACTAAGGTCAGAATTGGGGGTCATATCGTCAGTCACAGCGCTAAGTTTTCCGTCACTCGAGCGTAGTTTAAATAATGACTTTGGTCCATGCGTAGGACGCGAGGGTTAATTATTGGTTTTTGCAAGATTTATAGTATATTGTATAATTTTATACAATAAATTATTTAAATCTCAGTTGGTCATTTTGAGTGGTCGGAAGTATCTTACTTTTGTCTGGATTTATTTATATCGTTTTCGCATGCTCTTCTTTTATGTCAGTCCTTCGTCGATTATGATTTCTAATTAACATGTCTCAATTTGCCAGTTAACTAGTCTATTATTTAATCGCCGTTCCACTAAGCGACCTTGGGCTTCGTGTCGTGGTGGTAACGTCAAGGATGACTTGATAGCTCGCGACCGCTTCAAGCCCACGAAGCCCGTGGCTCCTTGGTGGGTCAGCGCGGCCGTTCGAAAGTCTTATCAGTTTGGGTGTTGGATAAAGTAAGCCATTTATGAATAGTAGTGATAAAAAAATGGCTTACTGAGACAGACGTCTTTTTACTCGTCGTGTTGTCTGTCGGGAAAAGTCTATTTATCTAACATAGAATTTTTGGTCAGTCAGGGAATGACGTATTACTTCAACGGAAAAGCGTGGGAGAGATTGCGAAAGTTTGTCAATGGTAATTTGTTGGAGGAAGTATAGTGCAAATAAAAATGCGAAGTTGTTGCTTTGGATGCTGAACTCATCTTTGCAGATGATATTTTTTACTTTCCAAATACACACACACACAGAGAGAGAGAGAGAGCAAGGAAAGTATTGTAATCGGTTGAAAANTTTTTAATTTATAGAAGACAGTGATGTCATTTTATTTCAAGTTTTTCGTAATGTATGACTATTTACCATGAAGATGAGTGATGAATGATGAGAATTATAATGAGATTACTATTCTAATCCCCTGTTTTATCTTATGGACTTAGCTGGTAGCAGCTTGGATCATTCAATGTCGGAATTGAGGTAAGGTACGAAAATGGTGAATATCGACATTTTATCGCTGTTTAAAAATGCTCCCGTAAGTTCATCCTTCGTTAATCTTGTACATCGTCGAGACTAAGGTCAGAATTGGGGGTCATATCGTCAGTCACAGCGCTAAGTTTTCCGTCACTCGAGCGTAGTTTAAATAATGACTTTGGTCCATGCGTAGGACGCGTGGGTCAATAATAGTTTATGCAAGATTCATAGTATATTGTATAATTTTATACAATAAATTATTTAAATCTCAGTTGGTCATTTTGAGTGGTCGGAAGTATCTTACTTTTGTCTGGATTTATTTATATCGTTTTCGCATGCTCTTCTTTTATGTCAGTCCTTCGTCGATTATGATTTCTAATTAACATGTCTCAATTTGCCAGTTAACTAGTCTATTATTTAATCGCCGTTCCACTAAGCGACCTTGGGCTTCGTGTCGTGGTGGTAACGTCAAGGATGACTTGATAGCTCGCGACCGCTTCAAGCCCACGAAGCCCGTGGCTCCTTGGTGGGTCAGCGCGGCCGTTCGAAAGTCTTATCAGTTTGGGTGTTGGATAAAGTAAGCCATTTATGAATAGTAGTGATAAAAAAATGGCTTACTGAGACAGACGTCTTTTTACTCGTCGTGTTGTCTGTCGGGAAAAGTCTATTTATCTAACATAGAATTTTTGGTCAGTCAGGGAATGACGTATTACTTCAACGGAAAAGCGTGGGAGAGATTGCGAAAGTTTGTCAATGGTAATTTGTTGGAGGAAGTATAGTGCAAATAAAAATGCGAAGTTGTTGCTTTGGATGCTGAACTCATCTTTGCAGATGATATTTTTTACTTTCCAAATACACACACACACAGAGAGAGAGAGAGAGCAAGGAAAGTATTGTAATCGGTTGAAAAGCTTTGAGATCTTTTTGGATCGTTTTGAATTGGCACCAGGAGAGTCTATTTTCAAATTTTGGTGATGTCCAATGTCGTAAGTGTGTATGTGTGTGGATATGTTAAGAACTTTTTTCCCTCGATAACTCACGAACAAATTGATGGATTGAAACCAAACTTGAGATTTGACTTTGAATGCACTGTTGATTCCGACTTCATTTTAATTCTGGTTCCGATTTCCTTCCTTCCACTTCAGGTTTCATAATATTCAAACTTTTGAAAATATGCGTACAAGAATTTTTATTGGTCAATTAATTCTGTACGTCACACAGTTTTCGAGATACATCGAAAAGTTATTACGCAAAAAAAGGAGGCGCTTTTTATCTTTCCAATAAAGCTATTGCAAAGAGTTTAAGGTGGAAGATATTTCATACAATCTGTTCTTGAATAAGTTGTTATGAGTTTTAAGGGTTTACCATGTACTGTGATAATAAATATTTTGTAATCGATTGATGTTAGAAATATGTCATCTTATTTAATAATTACAATATATAATTATTCTTTTTTGAAATCATTTTTTACTTTTCCTTAATTTTTTAGCGTTATGTTGGGTGTTTTTCGTTATGAATTGTAACTGAAAAGTTGAGTGGGGCGCACTCCACTTTTTCTTCCTTTATCGTCGAGAGAGTGACCCAAGAATTAGTCTTTTAAGAAGACTTCCTGGTGTGGAAGGTTAATTTGTTAGTATCCGTTTTATCTTTGTGTTTAGTTGGTCTGTGGAGCATTTTAACTTTTGCTTCTTTCCATTGGGTTGAAAAGATGAAGTCGAGAAGCATCAGTTGAAAATTTTAATCCTGATAAAGTTATAGTACTGTTGCTGTAGATCATTCTTTTGCTGAGTACCAGTTGAACATAACTTGTGTTGTCACAAATCTATTAATTCTTTTAAACGAAATTTTACCGTTTCTGCAGATAAAATTTCAGTATTCATGATGAAAAGAAATTAGTGGAATAATAATCAATTTAGCACTATTAAGAATATAATATTTATATTTAATAAAAAAAATAATTTTCTACACTTTTTGGAAAGAAAATATCGTATAAAATGCTTAATGGGACTCAGTCGTATATGAATCGATTTTTGAATTAATATTAACATATTAATGTCGGCTATACTTAAGACCAAATTTTCCACTTATGCATGACATAAATTCATTTAACTATTTTAGTGTCGTAGAGAAATCAAAAAGAGAAAAATCATTTGTACATTAAAATAATACGTTCGTGTCATACCTTTATTTGCGTAAAGTATGTCTTATGACTCATGCGATTGTGCAGTTCAGATATCTTTTTGATGACCACTTCTTGAACAATTGATTCATCATCGCTTCTGAGATTTTTTAGAATTTCGAGTGAAATATTTGCTGGCAACAGCTTTTTTCTTCTCAGCGACTCGGCATCGTTCAGAAGTTGTGCTCGATTTACTACGTGAATGCCGTCGAATGCTGGCTTAGCAAGAGCCGTTGTGAGAAGTTCCCAGTTTCCACTATCATAGTTCACTCGGAAATAACCTGAAGAGAAAACAATAATATTGAGAATATTGGTTTTTCCATCTTAAAGATTTGAAGATTTGTATGAATTTGTCGAAGCAATTTTCAATATTCAAATGAAATCTGGAAGAATATACTAGTGCCTCTATTTTCTCCCAAAATTAGCGTGATCTACACAAATGTTTTATATTATTAGCAGGAGTTCTACTTCTTTACAGTTGCAATCATACATTATCATGCAATTCACGTACAGTTCGACGTTCATAGATAAAATATGAGAGTTTTTTTTCATGACGTCATGAAATTAAACTACCTTTAATAAACAATTTATTATATTTTACTAATATACATTTTAAAAAATTTTGACCTTTGAGTGTTTAGTAATTTCACTATCAAAAATCTTTTAATATCATAACTTTTTAATATCAAAATGATTGACACGAATAGTTATACTTTTATATTATTAACATTGTATAATATACACGCAAGTGAGTTATGTTACTTGAAAATCAAAATCAGTTGTGAAAAACAAACGTAAGTTATTTCTATCTTGATGGAAACTATTAAACATCACCCTGAAGAATTTAAAAATTTGAGAGACATTTAGTCCATATACCTAATAGATTTATTATAATGTCAACCATCATGAATTTCTCCTTTCACGTTACCTGAACTCAGGATATTGAGGATAAGCCAGTCGTCTTTACCGAGTCCTTTCAAAACCACCTCACTTCCACTTTCTGGAGACAACCACATTTTTGGAGTTGTGTTGTTGAAATCTCTCTCTTTTCGTGTGGTGTAGGTGATTGGTACAAACCATCGTTGTGTACCACTACACTTGCAAGAGACTTTGTACGCGCTTTGGGTGATTGTGGCTGTTCCCGCTTTGTAATCTCTCTTTACAGTCAACAAGGGATAACCTGCTTGCAACGTCCATGTCTCCAGAATGGCTTTGACGGTTAGTCCAGTTGACAACACTTTATCTTCAGTTGCAGCTTCTTGTAAAGCAGCGAACAGATCGTCTTGAGTCGCGGATTTGTATGCCCTGTGGAAGGATTAAACAGTAGTATTTTATCTCAGTCATTGACAACAACAAAAAGGTATTAATAATACGAATAACGTCAACTTACTTCTTCTTCAAATAAATCTGCAGTCCTTTGAACAACGTTCCAGGCGTGAGAAAATGGTAAATCATTTTTATTATTGAACCTCCTACAAAAGAAAGAGTGGACATGTAAATGAGGAAAAAAAATTGTGTCTGTTTTCTGAAAAACAAATTACTCGTCCGTATTAAAGTGAAAAATCGTAAAATAAAAACATAATTGAAAGCTGTTAATATTTATTGGTTAATTTTTTAACACTAGTAAATGTAATTAATCAAAACTATCACTTATTCAAGAAATTTACCCGTACCAATAAAGTTTATTCTCATGCAATCGTATTTCATTTTTTACACAGCATTAGTTAAGAATTTTTTTCCCAATTTCTCTTCGTTATCTTTTTTTCATATAATTTTCTTCATCATTCAGATATTACTTTTCTTTTCTTTTAAAATGTACTAAATTAAGAGATTTATTACACTAAGTAGGTCATCACTTTCTCAAATATTGTTATATACTGAATGCTGATATTATCCCTGCGCTGAGAGCGGTTTTGGTTTTGTCACATGGCATTTATCCAGGTCAGAGTTACGGCATCGGAAGATAATTACCTCCTTTGGGAATTTTTCGTCTGTTTGATTATTTTTTAGAATAAAGTTTTCGATTGATCAAGGGTTTGTCAATAATGAGCCAGAGAACAAAAGTGGTCGAAAAGATACCAAGTGTTAGAACAGATTGTTCTGGACAATATTAACAAATAATAGGAAATATTACTAAACTTTTGACGATCACTGTATTGAACAAACATTACATCAATAACCGGATACATTTTTTCACACGTCAAAACATGAAACATGTCTAAACATAAGAAAATGCTCTTAAACTATTCAAAAACCGAAAGTACATACACAGAGTAAGAGTAAGTATATATTAAAGATGATAAGTTCTGTAGGTTGGGGTTGTAATAATTTTATTCATCAAACAATTAATTCCATTTACTATTATTTTAGGTACCTTGAACACTAAAATGTAAACTCTTTGAAATATGCGTCATTTTTTATTATTGTACAAGAGGGCGAGTGTGGTTTGCTTGGCCCAAAGTGTATATATCACGAGTGTGGCCTATCACCGAATGCCACCATGTTTCCGTCAAATTGAGATGTTATTCCAGGACATGAAGACTCTTTTTCGAAAAATATTAATAAATTATGTGTAGTTAATTATTTGAAAAAGTAAAAGAAATTCAAATGAATTAACTTGCATTTCCCCCAACTTGACGGAAAATTGGCGGAAACCTGGACACGCATCGGCCTTACTCTCTCTGGACTCACTCTGGTTGGACCGCATTGAAATTAAATCGAACTTTTCATTTTGTGTGTTTGGTTGGTTGGATATTAGAATATTTTTGAATGCACGAAAATAAATGTCTTTCTTCGAAATAATTTTATTTTCACTAAGTTAGAAATAAAATTAAGTAAAAATAGTTATGTGAATAAATGATTAAAGACAACATGTCGAAAACGCAAAATAAAAAATCAAACAAATAAATTCTTGGCATAAAAAAAGAATGGTTATGACTACACCATATGAAAAATCAGGAAGAGATAATCTCCCTATTTCGTTTTCCACTTATTTTCAACATTTTTATATACAAACTTGCACACAATATCTGACAATGACAAAATATATTATGATTAGATTCATGAAAAAGCAGCTTGTGAAATTCCACAGTATATTTATAAGTGAAATACAATAAAAGTATAAGTTAATAATTCGCCAAAAGTGCGCATTCTTTGCATAATAAAATTTGAAATGTCCAGCAATAATTGTCACTGCGATCTGAGAGACCACTCGTGTTCACTCGCGGATTAAGTACAGTCAACTTAATACCTTTTTTATAAATTATTGAGGGATCTGAATTCATTTCCTTGGATGTATTTCCGTTTTCTACGATGGGATGGCTGACAAATAGTTCTTCTCTTAACATGGCTTTAAATTGCATGTATGTCATATCACCATTTATGGAATTCAACTCAGAGTCAATCTGTTGAAAAAAAAATTGTGCATCATGAACAATAATTATAATTAAATTCAGTAGGGAAGTTTATTTACGAATTTTACATTTTATTTTACAGTTTGCGAGACGTTACCTACTTGCCTTTTTAAGTCATTTAATGTCGTAGGGTATGTATTTCATGCCACGGTATTTACTCTTGGTGATTTAATGAGTTCAGTCTACATTTTATGATAGGGTTAAAATTGTAGTTTATTGCTTACATAATACTAATTAGGATTTTGACTGTATACATGGACGGAAAATTCGTTATTATATAAATCAATAATATATTACTTAAATTTTTTAAAATATATTAGATAAGTGTTACAGAAAACCACAGAAAACCAACGGACTTAAAACTTTAATCCTTAATGCAGGGATGGACACAGCTGCCCGTCGAGGGCATTTGGCTGGCGCGGGCATGCGAAGGGCAATTCCTATCAGACTCCTCGCTGCGGAGGGGATGACCGGACGTCCAATCACGTTGCTTGTCACTTTCTTATAGCAAAAATAACCGGTTAGACTGTTTCGTGATTATGTTAGGAAAATTAGTATCTTCTGTAGCCATTTTTGGGTGGGAACAATTCTAATCCTCTCTTTAAAAAAGTATACCATATCCCAACTCTACAAATACTTTTTATTTAGTGCTGTCAAATCACTTCGTGTGAATGGGTTACGATGGGGTTACAATTGTAGTACTTTATTTATGGAAGAGATTTTCTGAGACTTAATCCTTATTCATAATTGTTGGTGCTCGCTACTTAAGTGAACCAATGAATGCTAGGGAAAAAATATTTTTGATCCCAGTATAATAGAAATTCGATTGTATCACAGAGTTTTAATGATATTTGCAACAATTTTTATCAATTGAAAACTGCTTCTCAAAATATATCAAGTTCATAACACTGATGAAAATCGCGTCACGGTCCGAATATGTGTTAAAACACAATTTCAGAACAATTGAAGCGATTTTAATCAAAGTTGGTTCACATAATAGCGTTATTTTCTTATATAAAATTAAATATTATCTCTTTTGTAGGTGGAGAGGGTTATGTCATTGGAATATTAAAACCACATGGATTCCGTAGTTACAGCTCCTTGTATTGACACTGAAGACACCACAACTCAAGGGACATGTTGCGCATCGAAAACGAGCGGCCATTGGGTTTCTTGTTAACTGATAGTTGATGCTATGCGCGTCTAGTTAGGACACGAAAGAAGGATGGCAGCGTTCACAATGCATCCTGTCGTGAACCTGCTAGTCGTCAACAACCGAATTAGAGGAGTTTCGAGACGAATTATCTGTCTTCGATTTTTCCAACCCGTGCTCAGTTTAGACCACCTTGGATTCACGCGTGGGCAAAATGGGCTACAACGCAGGGTAGCAAATTCCGAAGAACGTTTAACATGAAATTTAAAAAAAAACTGAAAACAATATTAATTTTATGATAAAATACAACCGAACAAAGTTATTTTTCACATTCTATGACACAAAAATTTATATTTCTAAGTTTCTACATTTAATACTACTATTAATTAGACTACTTAGACTAATGATAATAATGATAATATATTGATTCTTTAAGATAATAAAATTTTGACAATAATTATGTTTTATAAATTGCATCTGGATTATTAACATTATTATCTTTTTTCAATCAGTTTTAATACGATTTAATGTCATATAAAATAATAATTTGTGTATTTTTTCATTATTAAATGTATCTGACAACATGATAGATTGTTCTAACAAAGTTTAACTTAGTATAGAGCGATATTTAACTGCATATTAATACAATAGTGACATTGAAACAATCCTAAAATTCTCATATTGTCAAATCATGGGCGCGTATTGTGACACGTGCGTTGCATATAATTATGAATAATCATTGGATCATTTGGAACACACGTTTTGTACAATGGATCCATGGCATAACACAGAACTGAAAACAACGAAGGAATTTTGGATAATTTTGAATGTGAGATTTATTATTTAACTAGCTGTGTACCTGCAGCTTTGCTCGCGTGAATTCTCTAATATTTCCAGCTATATACCATTCATCCCAGCGACACCGTATATTCTGAACACGTCATACCCTTCCCTGAGGTGTCACATCTTTCTTTACATGTCATACCCTTCCCTGAGGGGCTAGGGTTTATAGGGCTGATTAAGCAGCATCGGAAAAAGTCATTAATAGTATCAGCGACATCTATCTTTGATCTTCAGATTTATATTCCTAACTATGGAGATACCTTTGATCTCCACACTTATATTCGTATCTTTTGATTATTTTTACATGTCTACCCATTCCTATCTCTTACCTAGGGGGTTCTAGGAGTGTCTTATTTCCCATTGGGACTGAATATATACTTACACGCTTGCAGGATGTTACAATCAACTCAGCAATGCTGGAAACTATGAACTCGTGACTTGAATCAATCATTTTCGATAATTTGTATGTAGCATTACCTACCCTTGGAGTGCAAAGGATGTATATGGGATGATTTTGGACTTTGTGGTCTATGAAAATGTNTGAGGTGTCACATCTTTCTTTACATGTCATACCCTTCCCTGAGGGGCTAGGGTTTATAGGGCTGATTAAGCAGCATCGGAAAAAGTCATTAATAGTATCAGCGACATCTATCTTTGATCTTCAGATTTATATTCCTAACTATGGAGATACCTTTGATCTCCACACTTATATTCGTATCTTTTGATTATTTTTACATGTCTACCCATTCCTATCTCTTACCTAGGGGGTTCTAGGAGTGTCTTATTTCCCATTGGGACTGAATATATACTTACACGCTTGCAGGATGTTACAATCAACTCAGCAATGCTGGAAACTATGAACTCGTGACTTGAATCAATCATTTTCGATAATTTGTACATAGCATTACCTACCCTTGGAGTGCAAAGGATGTATTCGGGATGATTTTGGACTTTGTGGTCTATGAAAATGTCATTATAATCTCATCGGCCCCGAAAACTATGATCTCAACACTCATATAAGTCATTTTTACATTTCATCCCTTAAACAAACGCAGTATATTCCCTCATTGGGGGCGTTGTGGACTTAAGCGGCATTGAGAGTGTGACTCTTCTTTTCTGCGACCGCAAAAAGGATGTATTCAACAACAATATCGGAAGTTTTTGAATAATTTATTCTGACACCGTTTCCCACTCCTACTCAAAGGATGCCAGGGGTTCAATATCTCCAATTTGGACTAATTGTGAACTAGTGAAGCATAGGGGGCGTCCTTATCCATCTGAACGGCACCGACAACTATGGTTTCAAATAGAAATTTTCCTGTGTTTTTACACATCATCCTCATCCTACCCCCACCAAAGCGGTGCCAGGAATGTCTTATATAGAGTATGGTAAGATTTAGCAGTTCCATTTTTAATCATGTTACGTCGAATGACGTAACATGTTAGGAGACGAGACCGGGGTTCGAACCCCGGTCCCGTCTCCCATTTTCATTCGACGTAACATGATTAATCTGTTACCTGGCGGTGAGGTTCACCGCAATCTAAGAGATTTCTATGTTTGTGAGTTCCATTTTTATCTACTTGTTGCTAAAAACAAAATTTGTTATAAAGTTTGAGCAATTGCCAAATAAACATACACTTTATATACTTTTTTAATGTGCATACATATAGAATTGAAAAAGTAGTATTTGAAATATGCCAGCAATTTTAATTATTTCAACATATTTCTGTACACAACGATTTTGATCTGCCCATCTTTTGCAAGAATATGAAGGTTTTGTGGACTAGAGACACGTGAGCAAGCAACATATAGTTGCCCATCGGAAAATCATGTTTTCTTCCTGATGTACACCTGCTACTTCAAGTGTTAGTCCGAGTGCTTTATTAACAGACATAGCAAAAGCTACCTTTACTGGAAACTGCAGCCTTTTGAACTGAAATGGCATATCGTCGGTATTATCGGAATACACGGAATTAAAACAGTTTCTCCTTTTACAACTCCAGTCATAATAATAGCTTTTATTATATTTTGTCCCAGATGTGTAATTTGTAGTCGTGTGCCATTGAAAAGTCTTCGTGCATCAAGATTACGCATCAGCTGAACCGGAACACCAACTTTTAATCTCAGTTTGTGGGAAGGCACTCCTGATCATTCCAAAGAGTTTAGAAACGCTGCAGGAAATGAAGTGACCTGTTCAGTATCCATAATACTATCCATCAACAGATACTGAACAATTTCTCTTTCCACTTGTGACATATTTTTTCTTTTATTTCCCCAACAGTTTCATCAGTCAGAACTAAAACGTTCCCTTTATACGACCATTCTTTATTAACTTTATTAATTGTGTAAACTTGGCTAATCAGTTGCTATTGACGATATTGCAGAATTCACGATTCAATGTAATCAAACCCTTAGCACCTTTTGCGATTTGAACTTCGCCCATTTTCAGAAGGTTAGACCCATATTGCCCAGACTAAATGTCGTTATGCAGTTGCACTCGCATATTTTTGGTTAAACAATTTTTTACACAATGCCATAACGTAGAAGCCTTTAAACTTGCACTTAGTTCATCTGCCGGTGTGCCTCTTGTTATTACAGATATAATTTGTCTAAAGTCACCAGTGAGTGATACCACCATCCCTCCCATGATACTTTGGTTNCTCCCATGATACTTTGGTTGTCATTAGTATCTTTCATGGTTTGATTTTGCGTTTCAATTGCTCTTTTGTGGGACATTGTACATTGATCCCAAACCAACGTGACGCTCAGTATGTAAAGTAGGAAATGCTTGAGTCTGCTCAGAGGTCTCTAATAACATTAGAGGACTTTGTCTTTCAATTTGTTCTATTCTTGCTTCAGGGTGTTCATAAGATCTAAGCGCTTTAATAGCTCGTGCGTTCCTAGAGTTACGTGTGAGAACCGGCTTGCGCTTCCCAGACATATCAAACGAAAACTCAACTATTTATAGCGACTAATAAAAATAATGGAAAAAAAGGAATCTATATGTTAACAGAACAAATATATATATATATATATATATATATATATATATATATATATATATATATATATATATATATATATATATATATATTTTTAAAAAAA
>NNCF01132301.1:38811-62487 GCA_002313205.1 Laupala kohalensis | reverse complement strand
AAGTGTTTGTACGTTATTAATACATGTTGTCGTAAATAAGGGCACTGCCAACTAATATAACAAGTGAAAGACAACATTACTCTTATCTAATTTTAAAAAAATATAACTAAACATAATTAAACCAAACTAAAGAACGAAGACACGAAATGAACTAAAACCAACCTAACAACAGTAACATATACCAGCAGTTTTACGCTTCGAAATACTTAAAGTAAACATGGTTATTTTTAGAATGATTTTTTAATGTGAAGGTCCAAAATTTAACAACTGTCTTCCTCTTAATATAACACGATGTATTTATTAATGTCCTTTTGTTTTAATTTGAAACTTCAGTTGTTTGAAAATAATGATTAGGATTTCCTCAATTGTGTCTTTCACTGGAATTATGAAGTATTTGCTTTATATTGAATTATAATATTCATTCATTTGCTTATTTACGTGTCAATACGAAGTCATGTAACTTTTTACTCAGAGAAAATGTAAAAACCTAAGAAAACAGAAGGTGTACGGGAACTACGTTCATTACTTTATTGTAACAAAAAATTAGTTTATTGTCCCCAATGTGGTCATAGGAAAATGCTCATTTGATAATTTTTTTTTCCTTTCTTTATTGCCAGTGTAATTGGCTTGATGTTGCTACTGAGTTCCTATAATGCGGTCAACGTTTTAACATCTTCATAGTCCATTGGAGTAATGATCACCATCATCCATTAAGTTATCTTTATGGCTATTATTTGTATAATTTATTTATATTTTAATAAATGTTAGAAACTTTTTTTACAAAATAATAATAATAAACTGACTGCACTCGCGCTTTGTGTGTTTCACGTAGACCTATTGGAGCTGTTTTATGACAATCGCTCTAAATGTTTATTTTCTCGTGTGTGTTATACTACGGTTTGATAATAATTTAATTATATTAAAATATCATTTAATTGCATGCAGTTACCATGAGACGGGTGTTAACTTAAATTACGAAACTTAGAATTTTTTATCGTAAGAGGATTTCATAGTAATTTAATCGACCTCTCGCAAAGCAGCAATTGACTCATGCGCGGAGGCATGCCGTCGGTTCAGATGTCGTACCTTCAAACTATTGTAAAATCTAAACTATTCGTCTAAATTTTACAATTAAAAGACATTTTTTTCTAATTGCACAAAACAAAGAACCCATTAAATTTGATGAAGATTAATTTTTTCCTTAAATTCCTCACTTAAATTGAAGTATTTCAACACTTCTACTTTTCATGACGTTTTTTTCCGATAATTTAAATCAACCTTAGTAGATAGACGTATGCTGTCGTAGACTTTTTTTAAAACTCTTCGATGCGAACAATATTACCACTCATAGGTGTCATCTATCTCTAATCGTTTAGGCAGCGTAAGTGAATACGGCCGATTTTGCCCACAATTTCATCGACATTTTTCTTTAACTTCATTTTTATATTTCTTTTCATAAATTTGTAGCGGAGCTACATACCCAAAAGCATATAATGTGTAATGGGAGGAAGATTATCAACAATATTAAATGTTATTAATAATAAACAATTCAACGAACAATAGTTTTATTGTGCAACAATAGAAAGGATAATACAATTATTAAACAATAATTTTATCTGCGATGTGATAGAACAACAAATATCTTTAATAAACAGAAGAATAAATAGAGACAACTAGAACCAATCAGAAATTTAGAGAGCAAAATAAAAGACAGACGAAGAGAAGCTTCTTTTCGACACTATTAGGCCGATCACTGCTCGTAAGCAGACGTGTTTTGCTACTCTCCGATCTCACTCCATTAATAGTGACTGATTAACTTACTAGTAAAATAACAATTAGTAGTGTTTGCACAACGCTGTAAAAGCGTTGAAATCTAAGTTATTAGACGTGTGTTATTGATATTAAACAGATCTAACGAGTAATTACAGTGTGGTACGAGAAGACACTCAGAAGGCAACCACGCATCTGATAGGAATATGAGAAATGGACAATCGTGAGGCAGACGAGAACACTTATCAAATTTATTAAAGTCCTTTTGTTTTAATTTGAAACTTCAGTTGTTTGAAAATAATGATTAGGATTTCCTCAATTGTGTCTTTCACTGGAATTATGAAGTATTTGCTTTATATTGATACTTTGTTTGAGTCAGTTAAAATCGTTATATTCAGTAATTTCGAACGTACGTATGTCATTATAAATATAACAAGGAATATAATTCTCATTGCAATTGTGATAAACTGTCACAAATAACAATTATCATACAATCATCATACAATCAGATCGGAAGTCAAATATTAGTTACTGCCATTGCTTAATTAATTAGTGTTTATTTAATGTAATATTCATGTGTCAATTGGTGTATTTATTCCAGAATATGTATATGTGTTTGCATGTTGTTTTACAGATAATTCTTCAGTGTTAATTCATGTATTTCAAATCAATTCAATGTATAAAATCTACGAACGTCAATTCAATCATAATTGAACATTAATTGATAATCAAATCAATAAAATTGACCTTTCGTCAATCTCAATTCATATGACAATAAAATCTTATATTAATCATCTTAAAACTATTTCAGTTGTTTTTATTTAAAGTAATTTTTTTAGAGTAGCTTTAGGGCTCGTCAACATCGATGTCATTAGAGCACAAAATGTTTAAAGTAGTCTTATTATAGATAACTTAATGAATTTTTGTTCGTGACGATCACAATAATAATCAAATACTATTCTCCTTCTGAGATGGTATATTAATATGAAGTCAGATAAATTACAGAATTAGATGATTGATAATTAAACGATCCTAACAACGAACACATTTAAAAAATAAAAGTTACCCTATGTTCATCTTGGACATCTTAACTACGTCCTTGCTAAATTTCATCACGATCGGTTCTGTGGTTTAGTCGTGATTGCGCGACAGACGCGCTTTCGCATTACGCATTTATATGTTAGTATGGATTACATAAAATGAAATCAGAAATAGTTTCGATGTTTGATTGTGAAGTTTACATTACAGATTTTGTCACAAAGAATGTAAGTGTTTTTGAATATTTCGTCTAGGGTGGTGATAAATAATTATCTAATGTAAATGTAAATATAATTTGAATAAAGAGTTAAAGAGGTTATTAATTTTCAATTATTCATGTAGTTTACACCTCTCTATTCATCCCTAATTAATTAACAAAAGTGTAATTATTCTCTAATCCAGTCCAACTTATATTTGCCCGCGGGACGTTTTATCCACTTTCTCGATCGAGCGGACTTTGACATAATGCTATAGGACGAAGAAAAGTAATGGAATTTGTAACTGCATATTTTGATTATCATCAATAAATTTATACAACTTCAAGATCAGAAAATTAAATAATAAATTTAGTTAAAAAGTATTAAAATTTTTAGTGCAATAATAAAATGTTTTCCTTGTATGAAAACGGAATACGTTTGAACACTATTTTCTATATTATCTCATCGAATATGCCGCGTTAAATATTTATTATTACAGAATAGGTTTTTATCACAATATTCTGTCTCCCAACTTTTGATAAAAAAAATTTTGAAGTTACACTGATTGCAAGCGGAGAAATGAGTTCCCATCGCATTCCTTTCTCTTGTTTGCTTTGGGATTCATGTTAAAATTTAACAGAACTCAGAAGACAGGCGCCGCCAAATCCGACCTTGTTTTCACTGTTCGTTTAGGATGAGCAATCGCATGGTAAGGAATTGGATTTTAGAACGTCTTCAGAAACGACCCTATAGAATGGCTGTAAAGGGTTTCGTGAACAGGGTACTACCGAAAACGTACATACCTCTTGTGCGATCAAGTACTGGAGGAACGTGGCAAGTGCCTCTTTAAGCCACACATGGGTCCACGATTCGGGAGATACAAGGTTGCCGAACCAGTTGTGAGCGAATTCATGCGCAATTAGTGTAAGTGGTAACGCGTAGTGAACTTTATCGTCCACGTTTTTTACTAGAAGGGCAGGTGCTCTGTAAAATATATTTAAAAAAATAATATTTCATTATAGTGACATTTTTAAACTATAATTTATTAAATATTTTGGACTGGTTAAGTTATTATTTAGTCTTAATTAGTAATGTGAGTTTCATCAATAAAGTGAGTAGGAGAATCATTTTAAAATTATCTGCAAAAATTTGTTAAGGGAAATCATTTCCAAAGTAAATAGATTTCAAGAAACTCCATTCTTAATACATAATACTCGTATGACTTCTGTGTCTTGGTACGAATATTATTATTTGTATTTAATGTTAAACCCGTTCCGCAGCTATTCGGCCACTACCGGCATACAATTTCTCATCATATTTTACATCACGTGTTATAAACCATTACTTACTACTTATGTTCCTCTTTTGTCTCTTGAGTCTTTTCTTGTGTTCTACTTCTATGATGTGTTATATCATTTTCTCTTGATCATAATTCATTTTCTCTTTCTATTATGTTCGTCATTCGCCATTGGCCAGTCTGTTCGCTGTTCCTCTATGCCTCAAGAAATGTATGGTTATTCTTATTTATTTTATCTATCTATAATGTTTTCTACCATATATCTGTTCCGAAAATTCCTCTATGATAAATTCCTCTACAATATCCTGATCCGCATATTGTTTTCTCAACCCGTGGTTATTGCCAGTAGACATGGCAGGTTCCGTTTGACCTCCTCTAGTCACTGACAGTGGAGTTTCCGTCCCTGACCACGAGGAGTTAGGAACAAGGCTTCTGTCTTTCCATAGCATGTAGTGCAACAGTTTTATTCGCATATACTTCAAGTGCATCGTAAAGGGTTTTTGTCCTTATTTGACCAATTTTTTCCAAACACAAACTCTTTTCTTCTTCAGTATTTTATACCATACCCGTCTTCCTTCATATATTAGTGGATAATTGAATAGTATGTGCTCAATTGTATCAAGCATTTTTTCCATCTATATACATTGTTAGCACTATGATGTCAATATCTCAAATAAACTCTTTCCTGGTTTGCACCATTGTCTGTATGCATTTGGTATGAACCTTTCTAAGTATCTGCCCTCCTTTGGTATCTTCCACCGTACTTCCCAGCATTCCCAAACCTTATCATTCCTCTTCCGCCATCCCATTTTGCCACTATCTATTTCTTCATTACCTAATGTTACTGTTTTCCCATGACGCGTATTGAATCGTAGTTCATGCATAAGGTCAATAGGGAGCATACCCAATATTACTAATATGGCTTTTGTTGATTTACTTCTATATCCGTTAAATCATCCAACCACACTTAATCGTTGCAAACTAGATCATTTCCGATCAAAGTGTTTGGTTTTCGTTTTGCTATGCCATATAGTACCGCCATACAATATTAATGATAAAAACACACCTTGACAATATACGTACTTTATCCAAAGGGAGGGTGTATTTTGTGATCCTAACACCCTGTAGACCATACATTATTCTTTTCTTCTTACAACGCACTGACTCCAAATGTGACCTTTCATCAATTATCACGCCGAGATACTTGCGTTTTTCTACTATTTTTAGACGCGAATCATCTATAGTTATGCGTGGGTTTCTCCGTGATCATCCACGTTGTTTTAGACCAACTAACATCCCCACAGTTTTCTCCCTAGATATGACGAGTAGCACGTTTCGATTGTGATTTATCATTTTTGTTAATGCATTCTTCCCCAAATCTGCTATTTCTCACCCATTTCCTGGTATGATCATTACAATGTAATCCGCATAAGCAACTGTTTCTATTCCGTCCTTGCCGAGATGTTTTAACACAACATTGACCGCGATATTTCGTAATAAGGTGCCTAGATGGCTTCCTCGGAGGCATTTTACGCTTTATTTTTACCTCTGGTCCGACTTCTTATATTGTATGTCTGTCTGTTAAATACGATAGTAGAAATCTTCGTGTTATGTCATTCACATTTAAACGCTCTAATTCATGGTAGACAACTTGCTAACATACGCTGTCAGAAGCACCTTCTTAATCAATAAATATTAATAAATTGCGCCTTTCCTTTTGATTGTATCACACATCTTATCATATCTATGACCTAGCACATTGTGTAGCATGTACTTTTCCCTGCATGACTTGTATTTGTGTTTCCAATATTTTATCTGAAATCTTGGCGAGAACTGGGAGTTGTGTAATAGGACGATATGATCTTGAATTTAGTGGATCCCTGTTTCTCCTTTTTATGAACAATCGTAGAAACCCTACTTTCCAACACCTAGGGAAGTATCCTGCAGATTTACAGTAATTATATATTTCTACCAATTCATCTATATATCGTTTCGTTAGGAACTTGACCATATCCGGTGTAATGTTATCGCACCTTGGACTTTTCCCTTTCTTAATACATGTTATGACTGATTCTAAGCTTTCTTTAGTTATTTTTCTTTCTTCATTTATGCCTATATATTCATAAACTCTCCCTAATATCACACTTTCTTCTTGGTATTCTAAAATTCCACTCAATAAATGTCCTCCAGTTGTTTTCCAGTCTCCATCGTCCCTTGCATGATGAAAAATATTTCTCCAGATTGATTTTTTTAAATTGTTCTCGTCCCGTTACGTACAGAAGCCCCCACATTATTAGGTTAAGGCTGGTCTCAATATAGTCTAACTAATTTTATCTTTTCCTTTACCGTATTATCCGTGTGTAATGTAATTGCTGCACATACTGTTGTCTTGCCTCAATTTTTTTTCTCCGTTCGGAATTTTTTCGTTGGTATATTCTCCGTAGGCGCTCTACTTTCTTCTTTTCGTTTTTTATCTCCCTACTTCACCATGGTTGCCTTCCTGACATATCTTACGATATGGGTTTACAATTTGCAACATATCTTGTTGTAATCTATCAACCCGCGGATCGATGTCTAATTGTCCTTCTTCGCAGGTGTGTTCCATTGTAAATGCTGCATCCCTTTCTAACTCCTCCCATATAATATTTCTATAATTTATCCTTTCTCCTGTAATTTTATCGGGTTGAATGTCCCTATTATAAATAGAATTGCATGGTGATCACTTGTTGTGTTGTCAATTCTCCAACATATTNGCATGATGAAAAATATTTCTCCAGATTGATTTTTTTAAATTGTTCTCGTCCCGTTACGTACAGAAGCCCCCACATTATTAGGTTAAGGCTGGTCTCAATATAGTCTAACTAATTTTTTATCTTTTCCTTTACCGTATTATCCGTGTGTAATGTAATTGCTGCACATACTGTTGTCTTGCCTCAATATTTTTTCTCCGTTAGGAATTTTTTCGTTGGTATATTCTCCGTAGGCGCTCTACTTTCTTCTTTTCGTTTTTTATCTCCCTACTTCACCATGGTTGCCTTCCTGACAAATCTTACGATATGGGTTTACAATTTGCAACATATCTTGTTGTAATCTATCAACCCGCGGATCGATGTCTAATTGTCCTTCTTCGCAGGTGTGTTCCATTGTAAATGCTGCATCCCTTTCTAACTCCTCCCATATAATATTTCTATAATTTATCCTTTCTCCTGTAATTTTATCGGGTTGAATGTCCCTATTATAAATAGAATTGCATGGTGATCACTTGTTGTGTTGTCAATTCTCCAACATATTGCCATGGTGTAGTTTTTTCTACTTTGTATGGTGAGATCTATGATAGATGAACCATTTTCTTCCACCCCATACATATTTAAAAGTCTCATATCCTTATCAAATATAAAGTATTTTATTAATTTTTCCCGTGTTATTTATTTTATCTCTCCACAATGTCGATCGCCCGTTGAAATTATCACACAGATATATCTCTTTCCATTTATTCTTGTCTATTATGCTCCTTATTGTCTAAAATATCTATTGAGTTTTACATCCGTACTGTACATATACATTAATTATTATTAATGATGTTAAGCCGTTTTTAGATATTGTGTCATTAGACAAGTAAATAATCTGTGGATTCTATGCTCTCTGTGCCAATTGTGTGACATATCTCGATTATTGAGCTTCCATGGACAATTCCTGCAAATGTCATTGGCTCATTTATAATTTACGCCTTTGAGTTAAAAAATTGTATTAAATGGTTGGATATAGTATGACTGGCTTTAATTATTACAGACTCGTTTATTAATTATACAGGAATCCACGAGGCTGCACTTCACCACCCAAACAATTTACAATAACTTGACATTACGTAATATTCACGCCATCGAGTCAGATAAACAATCAATAAACGATCAACCTGTGACGTGACGACGTCACGCTATCGATCGATCGACCAATGAATCGCGCAAGCAGGGCGAGTCTCCAAAAAGGTGAGCCACGAAATGTGCGCTCTCTGTCTCTGCAAAACTCGTCCGAGGAGTCAGCATCAATATGTTTTAGTACTCTCATCATTCGGCAAGCAAGCCGACGACTTCCCCTTCAGTTTGTACCAGGAGACAGCTGGGAGAATTATTCTCAACCTGAAGATTATATCGTGAGGGCATCGACACGCCGTTGAATCGTCACGTGATAAGCGTTCAGCAATTCAACCTCAGCTGCACATAAACTCAAAACCATCACCTCGACATCGACCCAACGTCATCAGAGCTGAATCTTTGAAGCAACGGATCGCCTCACCTCATCCCAGTGTATCAGCTGAATTTCAGCTTTGTATTATTTCATTATTTTAAACTTTCATGTTTCATGTCATTAAATTATTTGATGGCAGTCCAGGGTTAAAACACACATCAACCTTCCTCGTGTTCTGTAATTTGCCTGTACATTCATGGTTTGACGAGCCCTAAAGCCCCACAAAAATATATTCATGATCCTTCGAACCCTAACCTCATCCTATATGTACTAGGAATTTCAACTAAAATTTATGTGCAACTGATAATTGCCCTGTTGATAGTAACACCACCTGCACATGTGTTGTCGGTATACTACAGACTTCCTGTATTACTATTGCACACTGATATCGCTGGACTATCTTTGTCTTGGAAGATTACACGCATTCTTATTGGAACATTATATAAACAACACTACCGTGTGTAAGACTTCTGCAGTAAACAATTATCAATACGATTATCCTCAATATATTTAGTAAGCTCATACATCTCAACCTTCTTTCGTATTATTTTAAGTCCCGAAATCAATTGTTGTCTTCATTACTTCTCTAATCGTTTGATATTCTCTGCATGTTGGACTTTGTATATTATGTTCATGTCCCCATCTACGTCTCTCATCATTTATGTAAGGGCACTCTTTATAAGAGTGCCCTAGCTTCCTTCAGAGGCCACAAGTATCCTTATCCTCCTTACAAAATCGTGTAAGATGTCCACAACGCTGGCTCCGGAAGCACATAAAAGGTTCTATATACTCATTGATCTTACACGATATATAACCANGCCTGTACATTCATGGTTTGACGAGCCCTAAAGCCCCACAAAAATATATTCATGATCCTTCGAACCCTAACCTCATCCTATATGTACTTTCCTCATGCGTAATAATTCTTTACACAATCTACCTGGTATTTCTATCACCCAATTCTTTGCTTTCCACGTTCGTCACCCATAGTTTTTAATTACATTATTATATGTCAGTAACACGTCCGTCCCATTGTTTTTACCTGCAAATGAAGTTTGAATTTTTCTTCTGTTATTTCATCAACCACATATACTACTATCTTTGGTTTATTTCTTTTAACTTCTAGATCCATTATTTCTTTATCACAAGACAACACCTCTTTTATCTTGTTGTAACGTGTCCTATTTTCTATTTCTAGTTGCACTTGCACCCAACGTGTTTCCCTGAAACCATCTACATTGTCTGTAATATTAGCCTCTCAATATTTCCTCTATTCGGTGTTCAACATTTACATACGTATCTTCATTTATTTTCTCCTATTAAAACCACCTGTGCTTTCTTCTTTTTCTTCTTTCCACGCACCACTTCTGCAAATGTCACAACATTCTTTTTCTGCTGACCCTCATCGCGAACTAGCGTGATAATCCATGCTATCTCCTTGGTCACTTCTACATTGCTTACTAAGTCACAAAGCTGTTCTTTTTCTCAATTTGTCCTTCGCTAATAGTATCTAACCTCATTATCATATAGTAAACCTAATTTTTCATACAATTTTACCTCAAATTCTTGTATCCTGTTCCATTTTCGTCCATAATATTCACAATTCTTTCTTCCATTACACTCATCTGTGTCTTATTAAGTTTCTGTAGCTACCCTGTGAGAAATTTTTCTGCAACACCTAAGATTCCCTTATTCGCATTCTGTGTTTTCCTCACTTCTTGTAATTGACCCCGTATGCAATCCACTTCTTTTCTTAAGTTTTCATAATATTTCCATAACTCTTTCATGCCATTTTTAATTTTCTGCTGGTTTTTTTCACTAATACGTCTGAACTCATCATCTTCAAACATAATAAACAATTCATCATATATAATCCGTTGTGTCCTTTTAACTTTGAATACTGTTTTCCAGTATCACCGTGTTCGTGTCCATATCGTAGCTTCATCATCTTTTGTAGTCACGTATTCACTAGCACTACTACTTCCCCTGGGTGTAGTGAAAAAACTACTATCATCACGATCTACTACTGCATCCATTTTTCTCGCCTTTAAGTATCTTATAAGTTATTGTACCTTATTCTCACTAGTAGCACCCCTTTGGTGGGTATTAGTTCGTTTTTCCTTGCTTGCCTATTCAGCAAGCTGCCCCACTTTCACATAGTCAGAATACTGTTGTTTAAATCTCCAATTGTTCTATTTCTAATCTTCTGAATATTGATATTCATGTTTGATACATGTACATGCTTATTTGGTCTTTCAATGTAGAAACCCTTGTCGTATCTCTCTATAATTTTTTTTTCAGGTGGCCAACTAAAGCTGTTACGTTTCATGCGTGTCACAGTCTCTCACTTAGTGTTGAGGATAACATCAATACTTAATTACTACATTAAAAATACCTAAATAAAATTAGATATGGCAACATTTGTTTTAGAAATATCACTCGCATATATGAGTAACATAATTTTGTGGACTCTTTGTTGAATATTTGGATATTGCTTCATTACCTTTGTGAGACCAATTCAAAAAACCACTTTCTTCTTAATTTGGAATTCTTTCTCAAATTATTGTGAAATGTTTTAAGTATTTATATAAGTTCGAATAATCCTAATCCTTATAGTTTGGAATTTATCACATGTTGATTTTTGTAAACCTTAATTTTATGTATTTTTATGATTATTATCCAACTTTCTTTTGTATACATTTTACCATTCAATCTCTCATTTCCTTTGAGTCGTTGCTAATGCATTGAGTTAAATTTTATTCTACGTTACGGCACGTATCACGCACATATAATGAGCTGGATTTCTATATTATTACAATAAATCAGTACTATCACTACTGCGCACCATACTTTCCGCATACCTCCATGTCCTCGGGTTTGCTTTAGTGTCTAAATAGCGACAAGATCTTTGGTTATTAAATTCATGATGAGCAATTTCAGCCTAAGAGCAAACGCAACCCAGAAATATTCTATCAAAAATCAAAGCTGCTTCACTCTCATTTTGATATGATTAAAATAGTAATTTATTGTTAGAAAGTAACAAATTTAAATAAAAGTTTTCTTCACAACTTACCTATACAAAATCAATCCCCAGTTCTCCACAGCAGCGGGTCCTAAATCTGGCACAGCCACTTGATCTAACTTGGGAAGAGGATAGTCAATGCCAGTTAGATTTTCTAAAATATCCATTATTTTTGGAGACACTGTAAGTGCATAGCGTCCTTGCTCTATATTCTCTGGATTCCCCCAAACCTGGAATTTCCCGTCACTAATGACGGCGAATTGCGACACCACAAAAGCCACCAAATACGTAGACATTAGAGGAGTGCGCTGAAAGTTATACCATTCCCTGTTCTCTGTGTCTGGGCTGAAACAAAATTATCGTTTCATTCTGAAAATGAAATGTTATGTATTCTACAGTTAATGATATGCCAGTTTATAACATAGCAAAGTATAGGAGATGAATAAATTCTTTCCTAAAATTACTACGTTGTATAGATCAACCAAGTTCTCTTATATTTCCATATATACCTTATAATAATTTTCGTTGTTTCTTCTATATATTTGATTACACAAATTCCTTTATTCCTAATGATTTTATACAGATACGGAAAAGTACTAACACAATTCTCAAAACTGCCTTGAGGAAAGAAATAACAATTTAAGTGAGTTATTTTTTATTCCGAAATAAGTAATTCATTTTACGCGTTATGAACTGAGTGTCCCCTACAAAAACAAAACAGTTATTTTATTCTTTATGTAATTGAGGCTTTGAAATTTGCAATTCACAGAGTTAAAGAAGTAACGTACAAAGCCTAGCTATCACATTGTGTTTAATTTTCTCTTTCAATATTCATAAAATGTGCATTATAATCTTACGTATAAATTCATATTTAAAATGTATCAGTGTGAAATAAAACACTTTGATAGGGAAAATAAATTGATCTGACCGAAAATTACCGAACATATCCGGTTTTCGTCGGTTTGGTGCGGGCTGTGAAGTTTATATGCCGAAGTGCCCCAAGAATTGATCGGTTCATAGAACAGATTTGTTTTCTGAGCACCAAAATGGAATAGGGGTAAGAATATACCATTTCCAGTCACGTTACAGTAACCCGCACTTGTCTAATCTGTCGGCATAATCGGTGACATAATAATGAGATGAGTGGAAAAGAATAAGGATATTTGATCCGTGAGAGTTAATTATAATTCTCCAGAGTAATAAAAACCACTGCAGTTACAATAGTCGCTATTTAAAAGACAAGAGTCCCCTTAATCCCAGGTCTGGGTTTAGTACGAGCAGAGGAGTGCTTGATGCATCACAATTATTTGACTCCTCCAGTTATTGAATCTCGTGTTTCTTCTTGAAATTGGCTGAGAGTTGAACCAACAGAACTTGATCAAATCGATTAAGAAATAACAAATAGCGAGAATGGTACAAATGTACTGTGACTTTTTTAAATTTTGCTTCCCATGACTTGGCTTTCTTGAGTCGTAAATTATTTGCAGTGAAAATTCGAAGAAAAGTGTTCTTATGTGGGTGTGCGCCTAGCTTCAGTTTCACTCCTATTTAGATAATAAAACAACATACGTTTATTTCTTTTCAGACGGAAGTGTAAATCACATGTAATACTCGTAGACACAGCTCTTTTGTCATCGATACAAGAAATCCGTTTGCGAATAGAATCTATTAAATTCTGGGCGAAAATATCTTCCTGGTTTTGTACATGAAAACTTATATTTCTGTGAAGCATGAAGTCTAGGATGGGCGTAAGACCTTTCACTGGCGTCCGCCTAGAAACTACTCGCCTTAAAAATACCTTCAGGTTGTGGGAGAAACGTAGACTTCTCGGACGTGGAGTAACTCGGAAGGAGTATTCGGCAAGAATTATCAACAGTACCTCTTCAAAACCAAAACTTATAGAAGAATCTTCTATGTTTCTTTTTCTTTTCAATTGATCTGGTTCATACTTTAAAGAGGGGGGCATTCGAAAGTAATGGACTCTATATTTCCTCTACGATGCTGAAAAATAAATATTTAGGATATTATTCTATACTCACTCAGGTTCCGAGAGAGATTCAACAGGCATGTTGGACAATGCGTGATATCCTATAGGAGGTGCTATGCGAATGAGGAACGTCGCTTTCAGAGCAGGCTCATCGAAGCAGGGAAAGGCGAAACGTGCTCCCAGGGAGTCAAATTGAGTTGCAGCTAACCACCTGTCGAGTTCCATTTTGATCGGTAACAACATGAAATAGCGACAAAAAGTGAAGACTGTATAAAAGATAATCAAGTTTTCAGTCATCAAAATAAACAATATCATTATTTCTTTGTGATATTAGTAAAATATCCATATTTGGAAATGTGATTTACAAAAATATTTTCCTAAAAAAAACACCCAAGAAATTAAAGAGAGTAACAAGGGTTTTTCTGTATTGATATCATCATAATGAAACGATCACTCATTGTCTTAATTTTAGAGTGTTTAATACTCTCAAACGATAGCAAAAGTAATTTCAGCGTTTAGTTCTTGTCTCAGTCACATAATCACGAGTTTTATATATTCATAATTATTTTATTTGTCGTAACAGTTTCCTACTCCCAACTACAGATAACAGTATATTGCATTGCGGCTGTTGTAGATACGTAGCCTGTCGTTGACTTTATCGAGTTACCTGGGAGAGATTAGTCTTAGACACGTGAAGAGGATCTAGTGGGAGGGGACTAAGGAGGCAATAAGTCTCCCCATTGAACATGAACTCTAAACGGATAAAATTGAAGTTGATAAATGGCATTCTTTGTAAAAGTGTTACCAGATTAATAATTGTTATTAGTTATAATTGTTATTAAAAATACTAGATTAACAAGAATAATAATTTCAGATTAGTAAAATTAATAAAACCATATTTATAACTTAAATAAATAATAATTATTAATAATACAGATTGTGAATTATTTATTTGATGCATTTTATTTCAAGGTAATATTTATACATTTTGTGTTGTAAAACCGTAATTTCTAATCAAAAATGCTCCCCGGTCAGCCCCTCCCCCTCTTGATCACGGTCTAGAACCGCCACTGAAGAGGTCGATGCCCACATGAACCGTCCAGTGATGTAACCAAGGTAAATATGGACTGTTGAAGAGCGTTGAGCTGATAGTCATCCATGTGTGGCCAAAAGTGAGGTTATGTGACTTGCTTTCAATAACCGACTCAACGATGACATATGAACAACTTTTCTTACTTGTGAAGTGATTAATACCCCTACAGTAGATCCATGAATTGAATTTGAATGAATCAAAAGCTTTCTATAAACATGCCTTAAATTCATTTTCCCCCCCATTTTCCATCTTTCTATTAAGGAGAAATGAATGACATTTGTGGATAAGGAAATGTAAAACATTTCCATTCCATTTTTATTCAAATTACGAATCAAAATAACGACATTTACTTTTTGCTATCATAAAGCAGTATTAGTATCGTGAAAATTCATACATTATAAACAATTGTCTATGAATTAAATCATATGACGCTTCAATAACTATTTCAATTTAAAACTATTTGAATGTTATACGTTCATACAGGGTTTTATTTGTAGTACAGTGTGTGTATGTATACAGTGTGTGGACATTTGTAAACCAATACAATATTAAATTACACAAACATTTCTTATATTTATTTCCGAAGAATACTACATACCGCGTTTCACCTTTTCCGGTTAAGTAAGAACTCCTAAAGAATCCACTTAAATCGTTCCTCAACGTACCCACGTATTCAATGGACACATGATGAATACTATTGTTTTTCATCGGGTGTTGCAAGTCAATAGTTAAGAAATCCGAATGTCCATCCTTCTCCAGGGCGAACCCAGTAATATTCAATGAGAAACCTGTAGAGTATTGCACATAGCAATGATTTTCAACATGAGTTATTTGGTTTGAAAACCAGCTAGCCCACTTTTTTGCCATTGTTAGTTAGCTTTAGTTTTTTAGCATTCATTTTTATTAAAATACAATCTCGGCAATTCTTATTCAGGGTGCGCATATCCGGTAAATAATGAACTTAAAAACACAAAGTATTTGTTTTTAATTTTATAACTTCCTGTAAATTTAACAGCATATAAGGTATATCAAAAAATTAGAAATAAGTCTTGCAACTAGTTATGAAACAAAACGACTAAAATAAGAACAAAAATATTTATAATTGCACGATGCGCGTATCTGAAAAGTCCTTTTTCAAAATGCGTCCTATTCCAAATAACTGCGAGATCCCTATCCTCTGATCCTATTAAAACGTCGGTACTTATTAGACTTTTGTCTGATAATATGACAGTTGATGTTGCAGAATGAACAAGTGTTTTGTGCAAAAAAAAGAGAAAAGTATCTACTCCAGAACCTCCAGTTCGCCAAAGTACAAAGACAGGTGACTCGTGAAATGTTCCGTTATTCTATGTTTACAAAACTATACGGCGGTGTCCGGGATTTGAAAATAAATTTTTTAAAATCATTACTGAACATTAAAAATCTTTAAACAATCCACAAATGAAACAATTTTTTTTGCATAATTAAACAAACAAAAATACATCAAGATTCAAAGAAACATAGGAACTGAAAATTAAAATAATATATCCTAAGTTAGTATTTGAACTCCTGTCAACAGGTCTGAATTTATGTTGGGCATTTTTCCATGTGTTTCCGGCGTTCTTATATAATATTCTGAATTCATTCTTATTTTCCATAATTCTCTACTTTCATGATATTAAATTTTAAGTTTTGTTACTTTCTAAAATTAAATACCACAAAAGAAACACAGAAAAATACAGTTGTCAGTATTGTATACTATTATGAAGATAATTCCGAATTATTTTCAAATCCAAGCAGAAGGAATATACACATTTCACAGAAATAAACGAAGCTCTTTTTTACGAGCTCTCACTTCTTTGTTATTGATTTAAGGTTCTAGTAAATGTTCTTCATAGCTTTCATATAATTTTGTTGCAAGATTCGGTCACGTATATTATAAATTCACTGAATTATTCGTCTCACGTAACGCAATCGAACTCATAAATAATCTGCATAGTCCACTGCCGAGCGAGTGAAGATTCGGGTCTCCTGATTAGAAGTCCATTTTTAATTGTTTATCTGCCCTTATAATACACCACTGTTAATCATACTTTACATTTTACTCGCAATATCCCTTAAAAAGAGTTTATTGACATTTCAAATAATTTCACGGGTTACTTTTTCCAATTTCCGCGCCACAGACATTCTAAATTATTCACTTTAATTAGTATAGATTATACCTCGAAATATTTAGTAATGTAATGACGTTCCTCACTTGAAATTTCCTTGATCTCCATAAATTTTGCGTGGATAGTAATATTGTTTGCGTTTTTTATTGCCTTCACAGTGATATTTACTATTCCATGAAAAGTAAAAGTTCGTTCTTTTGCTTTATCTAAATATGGGATCAGAGAGACGACGTAACTCTCGGGCTGAACTTGAAGAGGAAGGCGATTGCTGATTGGAGGAGACGCTCGTGTCTCGTAAAGTACAAGGAATATCAGCCAAAAAACGCAGACGTGTTGATCCATTTCTGATCCAAGAAATAAACGAACAATCCTGAAAAAAACTCACTGACTCAAAACCAGAATATTCGTCACAATTTAATTTTTGGTTATTAGTAAGTAACATTTGATGTAAAAAAAAATTCAATGGAGGTAAAAGATTATTTTTCTTTCTTTTTTACATCTTTTCCAATTCGTTAAAAGAAAACGCAGGAAATAGATGATGCAGTTAAGGCCAACATTTACGACTCTTTCTGAGGCAGGAATGAGACTTTCCCCGCTGAAGTGATTCCTAGAATAAATCATCTTAAATGTCATAGAATAAATTTACATTTATTAAATATTAATAGTAGCGTAATCCTTACGTGTGTGTTTATTTATTGTTTTACAAAATTTTAAGTTCAAAAGTGATCTTAGAGGAAGAATCTGTGCAATATATATTTACTAAGTGAAATAGATTGTGATAACAATATCTTCGATTTTAAGTGATTTTATAACTATTAGAGGCATATTAAATTTAAATCAATTCATTTAATATAGACGAGAAAAATGAAGAGGTCTTACTTACGCAAACAGTTTTGAGAATTGTAGGAAACACACCAAAGTGTCTATTAATAGTCAAAGAATAATGAATGACTTGGTGAACCTTGCTTCATTAAATACATTTTGATACCTTGTGTATCTTGAGAGAAAGAATTAAATTTTAATCAGATTTCTTTCATAATAAAATGTATATGTATTCAAGGAACTTAAGATAATACTATAAATTCATTAAATGTTAAATGTCTAAATAGAATTTGTATATATAAAACGTGCTCAGTTAGTCATAAAAATTTAGCGGCTATCAAATAATTTTAAATTCTCAGTACTATACTTCACTTTTATTACTGTTAGATTTCTGTGTATAAGATGAACGTCTTACATTTCAGTCGCAAAAAATAAAAAGATTACGCTGGGAGACTAAAGAAATACGATCTACATGCGTAGAATTGAAGATACATCTATTCAAAAATAGTACAAATGAAATGTGTCGGGCTAAACCACTCCACAATTTGAGGTTAGGTTGTTATTTTCCTGTTGACATCGATTCACAGACTCCTGCTGCGACCTGACTTCGTGCTTAAACCTGGGGTCTGCGTGGTTTAGCGGTTGTCATGGAAACTACTTCCCAGTTACTTCGCACATGAGTTATTCCATGTTTATTAATAGCCGTTTTCACCATTCTTCGCTTACTCTCGAGGTAAAATTTACTTCTCCTTTATTAGTACGGCTGAATATGAGTAGATTTGAGCTCGTTCAGTCTAATATTCTCGTCCATTGATAAGTTTCATCACTAGTATTTTCTAGCTTTTTGGTAGCTTCTTGCACATTTGAATCTAATACTATAAGCGCCGTGTCATCAGCATTTGTCGCGACAGTAACATTTTCTGGCTGTGGTATGTCACTTGTAAACAGTAAATAAAGAGTGAGACCCAGTACACTACCTTGTGGCATTCCCGCTCGTATGTCTTTCAAGTCTGAGTAGTCGTCTTGTTTGACCCTGAACAGTCTATTTTTATATTTGTTAAATAAGATGTTATTAATTTGATAGACTGTCTAGGAAGAAATTTGTACAGTTTATGTATTTAGCCATCATGTCATACCTGATCAAAGACTTGGGTCACATCAAGAAAGATTGTTGAGCAAACTATTTTTTCCTCCAAAGCTCTTTTTTTTATATTTATAATTCTGTGTACCTGCTCTATAGTACAGTGCTTTGTCTGAAACCAAATTGATGATCTGGTGACAATTATTTTCTCTGTATTATTGGTCTCAATCTCTTTAATAACAGTTTCGATAAAAGAGTTTAGATAAAATAGGTAATAGTGAGATGTGTCTATACGATTTAGGTTCAGTTAATGGTTTACCAGGTTTTGGGATCATAATAACTTCCGCCACTTTCCAAGAAAAGGGTGCATGTTTAAATTTGAAGGCTGCATTAATTAAATAAGTCTTCTATGTGGCAGATTTTTCAATACTTCTCCAGTAATTTGATCATATCCAGGTGGTATCCTGGATTTCAGATTGTTCCTTATTTCTTTAGAAGTGACATGGTATTTCTGTTTCTTCTAAATTTACAATATCCTCTTGAAGGGCATCATAATATATTTCATCTGGTTGAAACATTTCTTCTAAATGCTCTGCAAATATATCTGCATTTTATTCATTATCCTTAGCCCAAGTACCATCTTCCTGTCTAATAGGTAGTGTTTGGTTCGTTGGCTTTTTTAGTGTTTTTGTTGCCTTCCAAAGGGAATAGTCCGTGTCTTCATGAGCTGTCAGATTTTCTAAATAGAATTGCATTGAAGCCTCTTTCAACTTTTGAATTTCTCTTTTCAATTCTTGTGCCTTGTTAGTCAAAAGCGTTTTGTCTGATGGATCACGCGTCTGCTGCCACCGTCTTCTTACCGTTCTCTAATTTTAAAGGGTAGTTGTTACCTGCTGTTCTGTGAGTAATTGTTGCAATGCTATGCCATGCAGCTTCTAATATAATCTTCGTAAATTTTTCAGTTTCTATTTCTAAATGTTGATTGCTTTTAAGTTCAACATTCAATTTAACTTTTCCCTCTTTTTGTATTTTAAAATTTTGCCAGTCAGTTGTCTTATTCGCAAATGTGTGACTATTACCTTTTTTTATTATACTTTCACTTACTGTTAGAATTACCGCTGAATGATCAGAGTTGAGGTTAAAGTTTTTCTCTGTGTCAAGAAAATTTGTTGAGATCTTTCTTGATATAAAGAAGTCTAGGAGATATCGGTTGGCCAACACATTGGTTTGCCAGTGCAGTGATAATTGGTCTCTTTTTAAACGGATCTGTTTCTCTGCTGATAGAGTTTCACTTCTAATGTTTCCTCTTCGTCCAACGTTGGTTTTATTCCTAAGCAATAGTTGACCCTCCCCAGAATCCATAGTGCCTGCCACCTGAGAGGGTGTGTTCTCCACAAAACGTGGCGTCCCATTTGGGATAGACATTTTATGGAAAGTTTTGTCCATAATTTAAGAAAAGTGTGGTCCGTTTTAAAAAACGTTCTTTCCATGATTTTGAGATAAATTGAAAAAATGTGGGATTTACTGCGTTCATAAACTTGTTTTTATTCCAGCCCAAATAGGAAGTAGTAATATTTTAATTCTTAAATGTGTTATGTAACGCGAGTAAAATTCATCCCGCATTATACCCATTGCAGACAGACATTTTACTCTCCGTTTTTCTACGTAATTCCGTATACTATGATTCGTACTAACTAGGAAGATATTGGCCATCGTGACATACACAAACACAATGGAAAAAAGACTGAGTTTTTTTATCACATGCTGGATACTCAAACATTCCAGTGGTACACAGCTTTGCCAACACACATAATGGAAATTTTCGCGATTCACCAATCAAGCAGTCCCGCTATTCACTATGTAAATTGCATTTTGTTTCCAGTAATTTGGAAGGAATTTGTACTGGAATTTAGTAGAAAACTTTATTTTGTGACTTGCTTCTCACTTCACTCAATTACATCATAACGCGCCCAGGAATTATCTTCTTGAGTGTTTGACTCTTAATTGTTATTATCAATCTGTCGTTATTTTGCCTGACTCTAATCTCACAAAACATCAGCTGATCGTGAATACGCAGAGCGATTTACTAGACGGCAGTTTCCCTATAAGTTTAAGGTTTTTACTATAAAAGTTTACGCTGTGCTTTCTATTTCCCTGAGTACTTATGTTGAATTTTTTCTCCGCTATTACATGAATATCACCATAATGTTTACTATGCTTCTTTCAATAGTAAAACCACGAGTTGCTAGAGTCCAGGGTCAAGGAAAGTTTCCAGATGCCAGCGACTACCTTATCTTCTAGTAATTTCCCAGCCTTCGATTTATTACAGCCAAGTGTCGTTTTGACTATTTTGAGTATTTTTTTGAATTTACGGTACTCGCAACCAATTATTGTGATATTTGTATCATAATACAACAGAAATGTGTTTTTCGTTAGTTTCTTTTGATACTTCAACTGGAAAATAGATATTTTCTAAGCTCCTATGTAGTTTTTCACCAGTTTCTAGAACGTTTTTAATGCTTAATAACAGAATTTATATTGCTAATGTAGAAGAATTTATTATTATTATTATTTTATTGTTTTTCCGGAAATATAGAATAACAGCGGGCTTTACTTGCAGAAGCACATTATACGCTTTACGAGTAAACGCATGTTATTTCTCTGTCTGGAAGAATTTGCAGAGCGGTTTGTCGCAGATCATAGGAAAGTGTTTTTTTTCTTTTTTTTTTCCACCGGGCGTCTGTTGCAGGTTGTTGTTTAGTGGGACAGTAATGACAATAAGAAGGGTCGAATATTTCTTTTGACCACCGTGGCAAAGTTATGCCTGTTGTTCCGTAGGGTCTTGTGTGTGTGAATGTTTTAGGCAAAGTGAATTATAAATTTTTGATTTTCCATTACTGCTTTTGGTTTGTAGCGGTAAAATGGAAATAAATTACTTCGATATTATTTAGTTACTTGAGAGTCAGCTGTTCGTGCACTACGTTAGCAATCTGAATATGGTGACGTAACAATTAACCTAACGCTCTTCGTGTGCATCCTGATGTGACTGAAATGTATTTCGAATATTCGTATGGATACGTCATGAGCAGGGATACAGCGGTCCTTCTCTATAAATTTCTTATAGTTCCATGGAACCACATCGTACTGTATTTTCAATATAACACACTATTCGTTCTGCAAATAGGTAAATGTGAACTGAGTTCGGGAATTTGTTGTGAACAATGTACCTGAGGCAAAAAATTTGATGTTGGTGATAATATTTTTATTATTATTATTATTATTATTATGACTTTTTGCTTTCTCAGCCGACTGTCTGGGAAACATTCACCTATCCCTGTTGTCAGTGGGATTAGGCTCTGAGGGGGGGAAGGACGTAGATAATCTCAGTTCCTCGGTCCTATTCATCGAGGGTTTTTTGGATAGTATGGCAGATATCCAGGATGACAGACTTTTGGATTAGGGATATTGAATCAGGAATTTTGAGGAGTTTCATGTTTCTTAGCGTGTTATTTGGTACCAGTCCAGTCATTGTTATCACAATGGGCAAGATCTGCACCCTTTTCACTTTCCTCTTGATTTCAAGCCTAAGAAAAACTCTCTCCTTTTGCTTGAAGTGAAGGGTGATATCCGGTTTATTAGCAGCAACTGTGTGGTCTGTTCTAATTTCTCGATCCCAGTAGATTTTCACACTAGCATTCTCAAGAACTGGTGGGGGGTCGTATAGGTAATATGGGATGTTAATATGATCTTTTATTCCAAGGTTGGGGAGAAGTGTTTTGAAGACGATTCTTCCAACATTGTTATGACGCTTGAGATATTCCGAGTTTGCCAAAGGCTGTTCATGCTCCCATAAGGTGTTCTATGGTTTCCGAAACTCACAATACATTTGTCATCTGGGAGGTATGAATCGATTTACGTTTCCATTGTTGAATTCTAAGATCAACTGAGTCGCATTTGCTTTCAAAATTATACACATTAAGATGTAATGGCGTGGAATCCACATCTGAAGCACATATGATCTTATACAATGTACATTTTTCTTTCCTTTCATGGAAATATTTCCTCAAATTATTAACTTGTTGTGCATGTAGCTGGGTTAAATGCAAAACCCCCAGACCACCAAGACTTGCGGGGAGAGTACCTCGCTCAATGGCAGCTTTTGGATGTCGCATCCTATACTCACAGAGCTTTACCTTGATCTCTCAATCTTCAAGATCTTGTAGATCAGTCATTGCCCACTTCACAATTCCAAAGGAGTATGTAAGTAAAGGAATTGCATGGGTATTTAATGCCTTCACTTTGTTGCGGCTGTACAAGTGGATCTTGAGAATTGATTTTATCCTAGAGCAGACGTCAGCTTCGAATTTAGTGTTGATTTTGCCATGGGATATTCCTTTTAACTGCATGAATCCAAGGTATTTCTACCAGTCTCCAGAAGCCAGATCTTTTATTATACCATCACCTGTATCAAAACCCTGATGTTTTAGTGATACTCCCTTTCACTACGTGAACCGTCTTATATTTGTCCAGTCCAAAGGACATACAAATGTCTCTACTAAAGTGAGTGGTGATCTTCAGCAACTGGTGAACTGGCATATAACTTGAGGTCATCCATATACATCAAATGACTAATGACATATTTAAATTTTAAACGGGTTGAGTGCGATACAGAACCATAGTGCACTCCCTGGAAGATGCCTCATCCAAGGATTGTAATTAACCAGAAAGTGAGGATACAATCTATATTCTAAGGAAACCAGCAAGGAAACATATCTCGAAACTCAATGTATTTAATTTATACATTTGATCATTTATTCTCGAGATACATTTCACAGCTTGCTCAGTAAAGGTCTGCCCGTTCGAGAAGCCAAGCCTTGATTGGAATTTCATATTCTTGAATTGAGTCTAAACGAGCACGAGCAATCTGTAACACACTCCTCCACATGTCAGTCGTCAAAGGAGAGCTCTCTCTAT
>NNCF01132301.1:26736-38656 GCA_002313205.1 Laupala kohalensis | reverse complement strand
ATGAGAGGAACTATACCATTTCATATTGTTCTTCTGTCTGCAGTTTAGAAGCGATATTTCTTGCCAGATTTAAGAAATCATCTGTATCACCCAATCTACAGAAGAAATATATTTTAAAACCATAATATAATATTAACTGAAAAATTAATTAATTTATTATTTCTAGAAGAATATTTAAGAAATTATTTATTTCCTGTACGTCTGATATTTACCAAAAATTGAAATTAACAAGTTCGGTAGTGCTTTATGTGTGTGATCTTTAGGGGAATGTTTATTATTATTATTATTATTTATTATTTAACTAACTTAAGAAACTTTCTCTGGCAGATAATTTAAACAAATGGAAACAATAATCTATACCGATATCGATTTCAGACATTGACACACTTAGTGACCGACTGCTCTAAATAATGGAGCGGCCGAGAGAAGGCTAATACGAGGTGGAGGTGCACTTGCAATTTTTTAGATTTTAACGCTTTTCTAGTAATTTCTTCTAATATCAAAGTAGTAATTGCGTATTAATTGCTCGATGGAAGTGCATCTACCTCACCGTTATAACATCTACTCACAATATGGATATAGTGCGCATGTTCTTCGCTAAGAAGATCACCGCCTGTAAGCACGCCGCGGCACCACCTCCTCCCACACCAGCGCGTGTCTCTGAACCACAAGGAGCAGTTATTGCAGCCGCGCGGTCTTCTTCGAAGACGTGCTCTTCATCGGTAGTGTTGGATAGTACAGCAGACAACAGACGTTGAGCGTGTTTCGCGCATCCCAGTGCCGCCAGGGCGTCGCGACGCATGTCCGGAGACGAATTCTGCGTATATATGTTCCACACTACGTCCCATACCTCACCAGAGTTTAAGCGCATGGCAGCACACCACTCCGCCGGACAGCTTTTTCCATCTCTGTACACGAAAGAAGTCCCAGGCGTTTACACTTTCAGGTCCCGGTACTAGTAGAAGGCCACTGCTTGACAAACATCAGGCAACTAGTCATTGAGATTCTATTACACTAGGCAACTAGGTAACGGTAGGCCTTTAACTCTCCACCAGATGTATGTTATTAACCCACGACAGAATTTCTGCTGCTTGTTTTTTTTGTCACAGAAAGAACGAATTATGGGAAGAAGATTGTTCTTCAACCCTATAGTATTAATAATAGTTATTAATATTATCATTATCCATTAGAGTGTAAGTTTTGTTCAATTTATGCGCAGAAGTAAAAAATTTGTTTAGAATTATTTTCTTAGGCTGAAACAATCTTTTAAAAGCGTGAAAACAATTTAGTGCTTAGTAATTTTGCCAGTTTCTTCGTGTTTTGTCTATTACTATATTGCCCCTTTTAAGTCCTTTAGTTTTCCGTGGTTTATCAGAAAACTATCTTTACAACTAAAGGCGAATTACGTCAACAACATTAAAAAATAATAATAACACACGTACAATAAGTAGACGCTGCATTTATCACCTCGGCCTTCCTCGCCTCTTCCTACTTATGGTATCTGCTCATTTATGTCTCCGTTAATTTTGTGTTTTGTATCTCTTTTTAAATCCTCCTCCATGTTCACCTGCGCGATAGCAGCAGTTGCACCCCACTGAAATCCTTGTGGAATGTTGAATCCCATTTGAAACTAAGGCTAACCACAGCTCGAAAGTTGTGAAACAGTTGTTGGATATTAACCAATAGGTTTACTCTATTGCCTGATAAATAAACAATATTATTTGATGACCTCGAATCTCTTCCCAATTAATTTTCCGCCACTATTTTTCCAATGTGTTTCTTACTCTCTTATGAATCAAATGAGTTTGATGGTAGCGGAATACTATAATTTGAGAAATTTGTCAAAATTGTACTCTGACGTTTCTCTCAACTGATTTATGAACGCAGAGATACCTTCCTTTAAGAGAGAGGGATTTTGCACGCGGAAGAAGCGAATGAATCATTTTATGGATAACAACTCAAATTTTAAAATTACACAAAAAATTAAATTGTAGGTAAAATTTAATCTGAGGAATAATTTATCATTGTTATAAGGATTATTTTCAAGAGGTAGATTAAAATTACCGTTGAGGTGATATTATGTAAAATAGTTCTTCTACTAAAATATTAGACACTAAGAAGAGATACTTACACTTTTACCTCAGTGGAATCACTTAGGGCGTACTTCCAACACTCCATATCAGTCACGTTCAGTGTTACTTGGTCCTCCCGCGTCAGTAACATACTTCGAAGATTCGGTTGGAATATTTTCTGCCGTGTAAAGAACATACAATTCAGATGTTTTAAAAAACACCTTTAAATAAATTAATACCCAATTATAGTGTACGTTCATCTTGTTTCATTTCTTCAAAAGTGGAACCGTTTACTGCAATGTACTGTCTTCTTCATGCTGTTGACAACCAAGTGGATTGGATATATATGTAAGTTGGAACTGAGTATTTATATTTATTAGCACATTCATGTCCAAACTACTTGGCTTTACACGAGTCAGTCGAATACCACATGTTATTCAAAACAACTTAATTCCTTCTGGTAATAAGTATTATAAGAAATAGAAAAGAAAATATTCAAGTAATCATATATTTCAGTTTCTTTTATAATTGATATATTACTATGCCATTCCTAATAGGAGGAATCTCTATACGTCTCCAAATTTCAACCTAATAGAAAAAGATAGAAGTCAGATAATAAAAGTTAAGTTTGATTCAATTGCCATAATTAATTGTTTTCAAGAAGAAACAATTATGTTTCATTGAGGAAATTCATTTTAAATTTCTGATTCCTATTGTTTTATTGAGAAAATTGTGTAGATTAACGGGTGTCGTGTTAGTCGTTTTCAATGTACTGGAACATTTTCAATTTCTTGTGTTCTCTTACTCATGAAAAGGTAACAGGATACATAATTAAACTTCATAGTGAACAGTCATGCAGTCACTCCCGATTAGCAGCCAATTTGAATCGTTTTTCTGCTCTTGTAATTCATTAACCATAATAAAAAAAGGAGGGGAAAAAAGCGTTTCTGTACGGCCAACGTTTCGGAATCATATTTCCTTCATCAGGACTGTATATGTAATTATTACACAATCCATCATCATCACCACAATACGGTGTATCCCCCCATCTCCATCGAGTCGCACAACATAAATCACGTCACCATGGCGTCACAGACGCTACCGTTGTGCGACACTTGTCGGTCTGTTTGCAACCTTTTCACGAATAACCGCAGAACCGATCTTGATGAAATTTTGCAAGCGGATATTCAGGAGTAGAACATTAGACTAAATTTATTTTGATATGTACGAAAAGGAAGAAAACGAAATTGACGATAAATGTTGACAAAGTCGGGAAGAAAGAGGGGAATATTCACTTACGCGAATTAAACGGTTAGAGATAGGTGATAACTTTGAACGCAATATTTTCCGTCCCAAAGAGATCAGCAAAAAAGTCAACGACAGCGTATGTCTACAAATGATAATATTATTGAAAAAGAGTTCTTAAAAATCACAAAATTTAATGGATTCTTTTTTGTGCATTTAAGAAAAAGTCTTTAAATCGTAAACTTTGGACAAACAGTTTACATTTTACAAGCTTTGTAATGAAATGGTACGACCTCGTCTTGCCTTGGAAGCCAGAATTCGACAGGCGTGGCTACCGTCGAGTGGGTTCGTTCTACCTGTGAGATGCTGAGATGAACAGAGGCACATCCGATGATATGTCGGAGTTTGGCCACCATTGAGGTTTGGAAGGGAAACAGTCCTAAAAATCTCATGGGTGGAGAAGGAAGGGAGGATCATGTAAAAATCTTTCATCAAAAATGACGGGACCCATAGATTTCGGGACTTTCAGATTAACAGATACATGATGTGGTGTAAAAAAATGTTCAGCACTTATGGAGGTTAAATAACCTCAACTAAGGGTGAAGTGGTGAACTATTTTTATTGGTAACGTTTCGATGGATTTGTTTCTCTCAAAGGCAACAACGTTGCTCGTTCAACCAAGGATTTTTTTTATTCTTGCTGCAGGAAGTGAAACTTAAAATGGTGTATAATATCATATTTTGTATAAAATTTGTTTAATTATGAATTTTTAAAATTAGGATGATGTACGTATGTTTTTAAAAACCAGTTAGTAAAAGTATTTTGATCTTACAGTATAAATAGATTTTACTTTCTCCTGAAGAAAAGAAGATTGGTATTAGAAACTTCCTGTGCAACGTCAGGTAATCAACAATTGGAGAAATCGATTCCTTTAAATAGAAGTGATTATTTGTTCCTTAGCTGTTCGAAACGAGAAATTAATTCATATTAATAATAACGAGGGTTGTAAATAAAGTAGTAGCAACGTAGCCCAAAAAGTCGCAGAACATCTTGACGTGTAGAGAACATAAAACCGTCGATCCAGTAGAAGAGGTAGTTGCTGCGAGGCGTTGAAGTGAACGACAGAGTCGTTTCTACCGATCTAAATCATGTTTACAAAAAGCGATCAGCGGTCATGGATTAAAGTTGGTCGTTGCAAAAATGCATCGCAATGTTATCAAGGATTATCTGAAGCCTGTGGCGAAAATGCGTTACCGTATACGACGGTTGCACGATGGGTCGAAGCGTTCAGTGTGGGTGGGATTGAGACTGCGGATTTGCACCGCACAGGTCGACCATCCATTCCTCAACATCACTTTGACATCGTGAATGGTCTCCTTTTCATAAACCGTCGACGGACTGTCCCGGAATTATGCGTAGAATTTCGACTCAGTCATCAAACGGTGTGGCACATACTGAAGAAAAGTCTTAACTAGAGGAAAATTGCTTCTCGCTAGGTTCTACATCGGCTCACTGACGTACAGAAATGGCACCGGTATGTACTGGCTGGTATCCACCTCGACAGATACCGCAATGACATCCGATTTCCTGACGTGCCGTCTGTGATCCGAGCAGTAAGGCGCTCCGTCGTGGACAGACAACAGACAACACCTCCCCAACTGTATCCTACGACTTCCAGACATCTGGCAAAAGGTACAACACTTAGCTGGTGATTATATTGAAGGAATGTACTGTAATTTTGCTTGTACGTTCATTAAAAAATGTTTACAGGTACGTTGCCATTACTTTATTTACAACCCTCGTATATAAATATTGTATATATCAAATTGAACAAACAATAAATAGATCAATAAATAAATAAATAATGCAAATAAACTATATTAATTATATGAATAATGAAATGCATATATCAATTCAGTTAAATCATAGACTGAGTATTTAACAAACAAAAATAAACTATTTATAATGTAAAATAACGCAGCTGAGCTTTACCTTTACTTGGCTAAACAGGTTCAAATGATTCATGTAATAATACATTTCTGTCATCTTCTTGAGAATATGTTTTTGAACTCTTGGATCAGTATCCTCTCGTAGTGCTATTAGAATATCGAGTGAATTTTTCACTGGCAACATTTTGTTCTTACTCAGTGACTGGGAATCACTGATGATCTGTGCTCGATTCACTGGGTGAATGCCATCGTGCGCCGGTTGCTCAAGAGCTGACAAAAGGAGTTCCCAGTTTCTACTATCATAGTTCACTCGATAGTAACCTGGATCAGAGGATATATTTAATGTACAATGTACAAAATCACTTATTAACGTTTAATGTTGAATTTCATATATTCAACATTATCCTTTTTTGGACATAAAATTAATATTTTACATTTTTTGTTAAAAGCTCCGACTCTTATTCGAGTCTTCATTTGGTGCAAGACTTATGTGCAAATTTCTTATTACGTAGCTACACGTCTAGAAAAATAAAAATTTTCAGGTAAGCTTTATAAATTGTAGAATTAAGGAGAAGATATTTGAATTAGTGACAAGAGATAAGAAAATAATTACGTGTCATAATTAAATATGTAGTTGAGGGAATTATCCGACGTGATACGTAGGGCAGGTAAAACGATGCACAAAGACAATCAGTGAATATCGAAGGAATAACAAAAATAGTGTAACAAGTCAATCTTAAATGAGATCATGAAATGAAACTCGAAAAATAGAGATTTTGGATAAAGACAAACCTGAGAAATGTAGTAAATTAATTCAAACCTAAGTTGTTTATATTTACAAATATACAAAAAATAATTAAACGTTGTCGTGTAACCATGTAATAAAAAAGTTGTGGGTATCAGTTGGACCTGAAGACGACTGGAAGAGGTGTCGAAACGTTGTACAAAAATGGAAGAAAAGAAGTAAATGTCTAAAAAAATTAAGTTGAATAAATAAAATATACAAATGTAAAAAAAATATGGAAAAGCGCAATAATACTTTTCAAAATTCATATTAAATATTGACGAGCATAATGTATTTTCAAAGCGAAATAACAATACCTTTTTAATTATCTAAATTATTCGAGTAGAAATAAATATTTTTTGTTCCTAGATAATAAGTAATACAGAGTTAAGATTGGAAAAAATGCGGGAATATATTACCCGTCAACGACGTCAAATTTAATAAGAAGTGTTTGTATTATATGAAATAAAAACTATTTTTAGTGTTTGCATTTGGTACTGTCAGGAAAATATAATCGATTTCCAAAAACTTAACGTAATCCATGAGAAAAAGAACATTATTTGTAGTTTGGAACCGCGCATTTATTGTATTTGACTTTTTGTGTTACCTGAGCATAAAATATTGAGGATCAGCCAGTCGTCTTTACCAAGCCCTTTCAAAACCACCTCACTTCCATTTTCTGGAGACAACCACATTTTTGGAGTTGTGTTGTTGAAATCTCTCTCTTTTCGTGTGGTGTAGGTGATTGGTACAAACCATCGCTTTTCACGAGGACACTTGCAAGAGACTTTGTACGCGCTTTGGGTGATTGAGGCTGTTCCTGCTTCGTAATCTCTCTTTACAGTCAACAAGGGATAACCTGCTTGCAACGTCCATGTCTCCAGAATGGCTTTGACGGTTAGTCCAGTTGACAACACTTTATTTTCAGTTGCAGCTTCTTGTAAAGCAGCAAACAGATCGTCTTGAGTCGCGGATTTGTAAGCCCTGTGGAAAGAAAATTTACGCGGAATTTCTTTAGAAATATTTATCTTGTTGAGGGATGACTGGATGGTACGGTGCAAATTTAGTTTTATGAAGACTCATCTAGCTACATGTGTCTACTAGGCCAGTTAATACGCTGATAATTATAGAAATTCAGTCAATATTTCTTGTGTCCTTGTTTTCTTTGAAAACCTAAGATACTTCAACTCTTTGAGTATTATTATTTAAATCTATTTTCATTGGACCCCTAATCTACAAATCTGATATTTCCAACAAAAATGTCCTATCAAGGGCCCATTAGGGATCACCGCGGGCTTCTTGAAATAAATATATAATAAATAATTATTATGTTATAAATAATTTTAAAGTTATAAGTAATTTCTTATTTTTTTAAAATAAAAGTTTAATTTTTTTCCAAAATTCATTATTTTTAAATTAATACCCCATAATTTTTAACATAACTACAATCGTAGAACAATTTCGATATTCTTCATAATCAATTTGTATTTAGTTTTTTCTAGTACACTGGGTGAACGACCATTTTCTATATCATATCTTAATTTGAGTGACGTACTACAATAAACAACGTCACAATGTTTTTTAGGTGTATGGGAAAATTTATATTTGTTATGTTTTGGATATTTATGTTGAACCGTTGTGATTCCGTGACACCACTTTTGCATGATATTCCAAACCTATAATCTCGAGCTTTTTGTGGGTTCGCTGTTCAAATATGCCATAAAAATACATTTTAAATATTTTCTGTTTATACAAACTGTACACAAATATAAGCGCAAACAATATAAAAATCATAAAAATATATGTTTACTTACATCCTCTTGAGATAAATCTGCAGTCCTTTGAGGAACGTTGTGGGAGTGAGAAAATGTTGAGTCATTTTAACTATTGAACCTCCTATGTAATCAAAAAGGACACAATAATCAGTAAAAACAATACTCCGTGATGAATTTAAAAGATGTTGCGACCTTATAGTAAAAACGTGACCTTCTAACAGGATAGTTATTAGGTTTCTTCAATAAGAACTGCGAAGTGTGGTAAAGTATTTTTGATTTTAGATTGGTTTTGTATCACCAAATGTTGAATTGAAGCCCCCTTTTAGAAGAACCTCCATTTATTGTGCTCGTGTACATTGAATGTTACACGATGGAACAATGAATTTATCATCATCGAAAACAATGAAGTACTATTTTTTAATAATTGATGTATAAGAATCAATTTCAATGTCTTGAGTCTTGTAATACTTCAATGCCTGTTCAGCGAAGAGTTTTTTCCTGGTAATTAGCGATGCATTCGATTTAGATGCAGTAATTCATTATATAATATGCTCTATTATGAAGTCTGAGATTCGGAATCCGCATTAGTAAGAGCAGTATTTCTTTCTTCCAATATCATAAGTTCCTGTACCTTGACGATGGAAATACTTCTTTAATTTTTTATAATTTCTTGTTTATAGTTAGGAATAATTTTTGCTTGGGATAAGAGTGATTATCACAGCTATTGCATTGGTACCGACCAGTCGCGCTATTATCCAAAGTATTGCGCGTGGGAGATATCCCGAAGTCATCTTAAGCGTAGATTTTGAGCACGATGTATCAGAAACGTCTCTTCCTTTTCTTCTTGTCTGAGGTTCGGTCGATGTTAGTGATTTCTATTTTACATTCAAGTGTTAGAGCGAAAATGCCTCTAAGCGAATACGTCTGTAATATGCGAACTTGAATTGCATATGGTCCGTGGTTCAAATCCTCGGGAGAGGTTGCTTTTTTTACATTTCTCTTTTCGATCATATGATAAGTCTGTTTATACAATCATCCTCTCTTTAACATTTTTACTATTAATATATAGCTGCTTAGTAACTAAAATATCAGTAAAACTGTTAATTTTGCAGCTTAACTTTTCTTTCAGTTAATGCGCGTTTCCATTTCATACTTTCTTTCAATCATTATGAACGTTTGTTATTTGTACCAAAGAACTGTAGATTAATTAAGAATCCAAAAACCCAGATTCGCCATAAACAACACACCAAACTAATTGAATCGGCGGGACAGCTAACTTAAAAATCGTTCTTTAATTGAAAAAATGGTTCATTAATATATGAGACGTTGATCAATATTCACGAACAAATTTTGACGAAAATTTATGTGTTTATAAAAATGGTAATGAATTTACTATTCATAATATTTTAAAGGCATTTAAAACTTTATGAAGTAAACACTAATATACATTTAAATTAAACACGATTACATTTGATGTAACGTAGCAATAACAAAGTCACATTGAGTTAAACTTAGATCTACTAACAAAATGAGAACCAGTGATTTCATGCAAAATAATAATTGGCAAAGAAATAAGTGAACTGTAAGTTTCTTAAAGTTAAAATGTGTTCCAAGAGCTGTTCAATTCAAAAATAAAATTCAGTATAGAATTCAAAGACAAAATTTAACCACTGCCTCATTAAAAACAAAAGAAACAAAAAAACAACAACAAAGAATAAGGGTGTAGTCCAGCCTTTCCTTTCAGTCCTCGATGGAAAATGAACACGGGTGTAGAGTATTTTATTTTAACATTGACCCCAGTTCACCCTCTTTCCCCTGTTGTGTGTGAAATGGGTGGAGTGACACTCTAGTTGTCGTTGACGCTATAGGACGATGAATATTATTGCGAGTATTGTGTTCGTGAACGAGACTGTTTCGTATGAAGAAAGGGTGGCACTTCAGTAATTCGGTCTTAACAAACACGAGCGTTTCATAAATACAAATGCAGGGAAGTGTTAAGATATTTAATTCCTTGAAAAAATGTTTACAACAGTTTCGGGAGTGAGATTTAAAAATTATCCAAACTATCCTCTTCTGAATGCTCAGACCGGAATTTCCCCAGAAGGTAATGCCGTAACGTAAATGAGAGTAAACGTTTGCAAAATATACGCAACGGGAAATAAGTGGACTAACTACGTTAACTAAAATTCGGAATGCGTAAAACAATTTGCTTAATTGGGAATTAAGATTGTCAACGTGACAATTCCATTTGAGGTTGTCTTGAATATGAAGACCTAGGAATTTTGTATTCGTAGCAGTTTTTAATTGTGTTCCGTTTAAAGAAAGAGAAAACCGGGGTAAGGATTTTGTATTACTATTGTGAAATGACATAGACACTGTTTTGTCAGTGTTTACAATGAGACGATTTGCATGGAACCAAGTCGAAAGGTTAGACAAAACTTTTTGAGCATTGGCGTGTTTACATAGTAAATTAGTGTCATCAGCAAAAAGAACCATTTTGCAATCTGATGTGGATGATGACATGTCGTTCACATACAATAAAAAGAGTATTAGGTCAAGACTTGAACCTTGGGGTACTCCGCAAGTAAGTGGCTTTGTTTCTGAAAGACAGCGCTGAAGTATTTTATTTTTAGTATACGATAATTCGACCTGTTGATATCTATCTTTTAAATAAGAAGTTAGCCATTGATGTGGAAGTCCACGAATGCCTAAAGAATGCAATTTGGAAAGGAGAATTTCGTGATCGATGACATACAATGCTTTGAATAAATCAAGGAAACGGACAACAGAAAAGAGAACAAATTTACCACCTGGACAGAGGAACGCAAGCTGGCCCACTCACAGAGAATGAGGGAATTCTGGGCTCAAAAGAAAGCGAAACAAACTGCCAAATGTAACAAGATTTAACGTGGTTGTAGATGGCAACATTTCTCTGTGAAGAACACTGTTATAAATCCCATTTTTAGTTATGATGAGAGGATATAATCATTTTGTTTTAAGATCACTTAACATTGTGTCAGTTATTGTGAATAACATTTTTTAATGCAATTTTCCATAAAAACACGAGGAATTAAAAAATAAAACACTATCACATTTCTGTACTATTTTTTGTGCCATCTTCAGGTGAACCAGGGTATACCATTACCTGAGCTAGTGATCGAGTCATAATGAAAGGGATAGAAACACCAGAGTGTCTCAACTGAACTGTTAATGGAGGGAGAAGAACAGACTTTAAACACAAATTAAATATAGAAACCTAATAATTTTTGAATATGAGGCATTAGAATATGAGACATATCCAAGATGTACGTGATAAAAAATGTTAGAAAATATTGCAAATTTTTGGTAACGTATGTATCAATTTGCAAACTGAGAGAACATTAAGTCCTTTTTATATCTAGCATCTCATATATGTCTCCCTTATAGAATTCTCTTCTATACACATTACTGTGGCATAGAAAATATTTTTACTTACAGTTCTACATATAACAAATATTTTTAATGCTTCTCTTCAATAATACTTTATTCTTAAACCTTGTTTTACCTTTGTCGTAAGTAAGCAAATCAAATAATGATTTGATTTCCCATGAGAACTCGACATCCGCTGATAGAGGGCGACTTAATATGTTTTCTTCTCGATTCATAGCATGAAGCTGCATTTCAACAATGTCTCCCGGAATAAAGTTTTCTCGAGGAGCTACCTGTGTAAATTGAACAGTGATATCACGATAGTTTCACATTCGTAAAAGAAAAAGTAAGTTTCTACAAACTGGTCAATTTATACAATATTTGTAAATAATATTTAACCAATTTCACTCATTAAGAAGCTAATGATAAGAGCTGAAATTTTAAGATAATCTCCTAATAAATTACTGCTGAAAATATTCTGAAACTAAGGAAGTGAATTAATATGAAAACGTAAGCAGCTCTTCAAGGAATACATGTTTAAATAGAGAAAGAAACGCATAACTCACATACAACATTTCTTTCTACGTGACTGACGAAGGTAGAAGCCGAAATTGTTTCGTCTTGAATGTGAGTGACTTCTATGGGATTTTTCCTTCATTATTTATTATCTGTTAACGTTTTAATGAT
>NNCF01132301.1:9043-26620 GCA_002313205.1 Laupala kohalensis | reverse complement strand
TCCATTTCTTCTCTTCCTGTCCCCCCTCCCACGTTAAACTACTAAATTGCTCCCACTCTAAAAAATTTAATGAATGTTTTAAATTTACGATTTGGAAAATCTCCTCGTACATTCCTAATCCCTAGGTGTGAAAACTCGTGAATTAGCTTTCACTTGGTCCCAAGGATCCTCTACTCATCCCGGTTTAAATAGACAACAGTGAATTCTTCTAAATTCAAATTTAAATTGCCCCCCCTACTTTTCTGTCCTTTAAACTAATGATCGTTCGTCAATCAAGGAGAGAAGAACTGGTTCAATTTCTACGTAAGTAATGAAGACTGGAAGCCGAAAGTGTTTCGTTCAATATGTGGGCGACTTTTATACGTATTATTTACTACTTTTCATTAACTTTAAAACATTTTAATTTATAGAAGACAGCAGTGTCGCTTTATTGTCAATGTTCCCTGCAATATAATATGTTCCCGGCAAAGTGTTGTGCACAGTGCGTAGGTATAACACAAATATATCGCCTCTTCTTTCAGTTTTAAACTGCTGAAGCAGTATATACAAGCTGTAATTATTAGAAATCCTTGTCTTCTTAGTGCTCATTGAGTGAATTCTTCACCACATTTCTTTGATAATGTTTATGTTTAATGTTGAGCTAATTAAAGTGAGTTCATCGACTCAGCAATGGATAACAAAAATAGCTCTTAAATAGGAAATAAACAAAAATAATGTTATAAATGTTTAATATAGTTCTAGCGTTTGCCAAGAATTAAGGAATGTATTGTACTTCCACTCGCTCTACACAGCGAAGTACCAATATTCTTGTGTTTTCACACATGTTCTCACATTTAAATTTTGTCAGATGATTTGAAAGTTTGAACATTTCTCTCATCCACAGGTTAACATCTCTCCTTCCCTACTCCCTCGTCAAAATAATTCCTCTGTGCAAGAGCAGACCGCATGGCAAGAAGAGCACTTCACCGTCAAACAAAAAATAAATTATTGTACCAGTCAAAATTGTCAAAAATCAAAATTATTTATTAGTGATTATATTGAGAAAAAGACAGAAAAAATGTACAAAAAATAATTTTTGTGCTATTTTAAACTCGAATAGTTTGAACTATAGCTTTGCNTTTGTGCTATTTTAAACTCGAATAGTTTGAACTATAGCTTTGCCTTTTTATCGTTAGGCTATTTCTACATGCCCAGGTATTTTTATTGATTTATCAAGTACAATACATCATGTCCCTGTACCTTAACACAGTCATTACCAGTGTTATATATAAATCTGCGTTTCTTTTTTCCCTTGAAAAAGAANGAAAAAGACAGAAAAAATGTACAAAAAATAATTTTTGTGCTATTTTAAACTCGAATAGTTTGAACTATAGCTTTGCCTTTTTATCGTTAGGCTATTTCTATATGCCCAGGTATTTTTATTGATTTATCAAGTACAATACATCATGTCCCTGTACCTTAACACAGTCATTACCAGTGTTATATATAAACCTGCGTTTCTTTTTTCCCTTGAAGAAGAAGTGCTTCAATTCGATTCATATTTCTTTCTTTTGTATCTTGTATTTGCTTTTTCTACTGTCCTCGTCTGTCTCAATGTGATCCTTCCACTTATATTCGTTTCATTGTCTTTTTAATTGTCCTCTTATGTTTCGTTTTTTTAATGTTTTTTTGCTGCATTACGTATTGTCATAATATATATTATATAATCTGTAAAATCAGTATATTTACTTTTACTTCCAATTAAAATTGTTCAGTCATTTAAATTCGTAATGTGCACCACGTGATGAATATTTCATTCAGGAATTATTCACATTGCCTGCAAATTAATTGTTCACAACGCCTGAAATTCCTACGTTGCCGGTGACAGACACAGATACACCTGAATAGAAATACATTCCAGAATAATGTCTTCTGCTTAAAGATACGAAATAACGAATTTGTGGAACTTATTTTATATTAAATTTCACGAAGAGTTTCAATGTATACCTACTTCCTGCGCGACCAAGTACTGAAAAAATGTCGCGAATGCCTCATTCAGCCAAAGGTACTTCCACCAAGCAGGGGATACAAGGTTCCCGAACCAGTTATGAGAGAATTCATGAGCCATTAGTTTGAGTTGAGGACGTTCTTTGCCAGTAAGAAGTAAGTAATCTCTGTAAATGAAAACAAATAAATATGTAATATTACCATACTGTTTTAATTTTTTTGTATTAAATTTGGATTAAGTGTAAACAACATAATCAGACACTATTGGTGGAAATATTGTTTATCAGATACAAGCAATAATTGGAAATTCATAAACCAGAATGACACATTATTTATCGTTGAATACTGGCCTCACATTCAACTGAAGACAACTATAGAAACTGCACGCCATTTACCCTGTTATAGTTAAACATAGTGTTATTAGCGGCACAACATTATCGATTAACAAGAAAAACTGGTCGTCATACACCATCTACACAACTGATGAGAAGTCTTGTAATGTGTACAAGCGAAACGTGGGAAGACCAAACCTCCGAGATTTTTTTATTCCGGGGTTTTCATAGTGACATGTGCCACTTTTCGTCACAGGGCAGATATCGTCTTCAATATTAATTCTTAGTTACCAAAAATTAAATTCTGTGTATGTTAAAAAATGGACCCCCTCCAAAATACTAAATAAAACTAATTTAAATTGACTCCATTTAATGTTGTAAGGAGATAAGCATATATACGCAAGTACATCAAGAAATTCAAAAATACAATATAAACATTTATTGCATGGCAAATGCAATAGAGAAGAAGACAAAGACGCATGATTAGTTTTGTGAAATTCTATGACCAAGTGGAATGTCAGATTAGAATGTTTCAATAGTAATCACAATTTAAATGTCTTGAAGTATTAGTTTTTCGCAGGATATGTTTAATGCAGCTTTCAAACTTACGTCGGTTAACGTGCTAGATTTCTACGAGTATGCGAGTGAGATGTCGCGATTGCTAAACTCAAAACTGGCGGAGCTTGTGTTAAAGCGTGATAAACCGTCAGAAAGCAGAAGAGGGTGAATCAATAATTGTCGTTGCTAGGTAAACTATAACAATATAATAGGTCTCCTGTATAAGGAATAGTTAGTAGGTTGATATTAAAAGTTATTCGTATGGAATGACGCGTAATATATGAAGCGATTGTAAAATATGTGACGCGCAGGATGGATGACGTGATGTAGCAATGACATGTAACAATGACGTCAGCAAATAAGGAAATAATAGCAACGTAGATACTCTTTTTTCTCGGTCGTAATGAGGTAACTGAACATTGCAGGCTGTATGTCTTCCACACGCTTTCCTTTCTCCTATACCGGAATTTTATGACCAGTCTCTAGTTTACTCTTATGATTCATTTTCTGCGCTTCCCAAGTTCGCGGAATTATAAGTTACTTCAATTTTTTCACATTAAATTCATTGAATGTAAATCAAATGAATGGCACATTCCAGCTCGCTCAATAAATTGGCCAGAGACTCAGAAATGCTGTCATTTTGTGATGGTATTCAGAACTCTTCATAGTCTTCTTTGTCCTTAAAATATGTAATTCATTATGCCTGTTTGCACCTTTCCAGTGGAATATCTCAATTTCTCAAATTTTGGTACTTTGCTCTTCTCTACTGATAAGTATCCAATACCGGGATTGCATAGGAGGAGGAAAGAGAACTGATAAGGAAAACAACTGCTCATCATAACAGATCACCCAACAAAATCCTTACAAAACCAGTACCAAGACATGTAAAATAAATTTTTGCGAAGACAAACGTAACTAAACGCATCCTTAGAGTGAAACCTCACTCGCGAAGACAGAGTCTGTTTTGAAAATTAGAGTTAAGTACGTTCTTTTTATGATTCCTCTTTCCTTCATCGCGACCTTTCTTGATTCATTGAGTTTTATGGTTCGTTCGACTTATCCAATTGCCTTAACCAAGAATTAGCTGTCAAACAAACCATCGCAGTCTTGAGAAAACTAACTCTCCAATGACATTTGAATTTCCTAGAAAATGTTAATATACAGTCTAAACATATTACTTTTATTCGTGTTTTACAAATCAATCCGTACAACACTACCATTACACTTTCTGTCATTAAAAATCCCTTGTAAGGAATTTCAATAGTTCTACTGCACGTATGCTGTCAGTAAGTACTGATAAGTAATAACTGTTTCTTTTCTAGTTAACTCGTAAGAAATAAAATGTTCTTCAATACTTACATATACGTAATTAACCCCCAATTCTCCATGGCAGCGGGTTCAAAGTCTGGCACCGCAACTTGATCCAACTTAGGTAGAGGGTAGTCAAAACCAGTTAAATTTTCTAAAATATTCAAAATTTTTGGAGACACTGCAAGGGCATTACGTCCTTTCTCAATATTTTCTGGGTCCCCAAAGACCTGGAATTTTCCTTCTGCAATACTCGCAAATTGAGAAACAACAAAAGCCACCAAGTATGTAGACATTATGGGAGTACGTTTAAAGTTGTACCACACCCTGTGTGCTGTGTTTGGGCTGAAACAAATAACGGATTTTTTCTAAAAAATGGAACTTTTTTGTTATTTTAAGATGCGTATGTGACTAATGCGTGCTGAAATATACTAGTAACAAAAGAAGATAGAGTATTTATGTCAAGTTATTTAATATAGTTTCAAGAGGCAATTAATATGACGTTGTAATATACATTTTCGTATTTTTGTTGGATGACGTTTTCTTTGTTACAAGGAAATTACTCGGTTTTTTTCACGACATTCTTCGCATAATTTTTCTATTTTAATTCAAATTGCTTTAAGGTGATTTGTAATGAATTCATTTTTGCGAAACTTGAGAATATGATCGAAACTGCCTTGCGTCCCAAGAGAGTCCTAAGAGTACGCACGTGCGAACTTAGTTTCTTCCTCTTTCCTCACAACAAAAGACATGCAGATTCCATATTATTGCGTTCAATTACCGTAAAAATGTTCTACATGACACTAAGTTAAGAGTATTTAACTATTTTATCTAAGTGAATTTTCTGAAATCGTATATGGACAAAAGTTATTTCAGCGTAATGAATTCTCGGCATGTCTCGGCGACGAACCAAAACATCTAAAACCATAATAAAATTTGAACCTTTGCTTCTACCTCGCCTCAAATACGACGCAAGTAATGTGATTGTAGTGAATTACTCACGTGATTTTTAGTTGTTTACCTAATAATTTTACACTTTTTTAAATTTTAACATAAGGTTTAATTTTTTTCGGGGAAATCATTTTTTACGCACAACGCACCCCATTTCCTGTAAAACCACTTTCTTCAAACTAAAAATTATTCGAGTATATGAAAAATGCTGTAAAATATTTTAATTTACAATAGCTTTCAGAATAAAAATTTCTATCAGTCTATTAACTTTTAGGAAATGTACTTATGTAATATAATTACTTGAAAAAGCAATTACAAACTGCATATAGCAACGTGGGCGACAATACACTAATTTAGTCTCCGGTAGCAAGCAAGGGACCATCCCAACAATTCTGACCATGGACCCTACATTACTTGCAAATTTAACATTCCAGCACACTCCTAATAGAAGAAGAAAATTAGTTCGGTGCAAGTTATAATATTAACAGAAGACTATTTTTTTATTATTTAATAAAAAAAGTTGTTTCACAAGTACGTCAAACCATAGATTATCCGGAAAATTTTATTTATGAATCGTAACTATTAAAATAATAAATTTTAATAATAAATTTATTGTCAAAAAACAGTACAAACTGCGTATGACCACGTGGAGGGAAAAAAAACTAATTTACTCTCCGGAAGCAAGCAAGGGACCATCCCATCAATTCCGATCAAGGGCCCTAAGGCAGAGGCGGATTCAAAAAATTCAGCAAAAATTCCTAGATAAGATAAAAAGTTAGCTGCGAGTTATAATACTAATAGAATGTCCATATGTTTGTAATTTTAAGCAAAAATAATCCTAAATTGAAGATTAATTATTACAGTACACCACCTCATCTAGGAGAGAGGCTAAAGAGTCTGTATACAATAAAATCCACCTCTACCCGAAGGAAAATCGGAGGCAAATCTGGTACACGTTGAGAGAGTAACTTTAAAATAGTGACTTTTGACACAACTATAATTAGTTTCAATGGTCTGAACTCACTCAGGTTCCGAGATTGATTCAACGGGCATATTTGACACAACGTGGTATCCTGTAGGAGGTGCTATTCGTATCACGAACGTCGCTTTCAAAGCAGGCTCGTCGAAGCACGGGAAAGCGCGTCTTGCACCAATCGGTTCAAACTGAGTTGTAGCTAACCACCTAGGGACAAAATTTTAATAGACAAAAACATAGAGTGTATAGGGTAGCAAATATGGTTATACAACGTAAGTGCGCAATTGTAACTAATATTTTTTGAGACCAAAGAGGCGAGTACATAAATTTATGTTGAGTTTTTAGAGTAATGTTTTGATGTCGCCGATACTGAATGACGGTAGAAAGAATAATAAAACCATTAGTTTGGATAAATTAAATTGTAACTAATGTAGTTGAGTTAAGAATGGCTTGAATTAAATAAATTATAACATATAAAATGGGACAATCACAGGTGCAGTAGCAGTAACCTTGATAGGTACCATAGCGCTCAGATAGGATAGTTGTCACTGTGGCAAGCGATAAAATCTTTAACGATAAGGAAACTAGCGTGTTTCAATTTTGGCGTCTTTGGTGACGTCAAAAGGTTAAGAAAATTGTCATAATATAAGACCATAAGGGATCTTTTTAGGAAGTGAAACTTAACAACGGGAGGAAAAAGTCTCTTCGTGCAATGAGCAGTCAATGTGGTGGCGGACCATCGAATCACACATTCGTGGGATAGGTATGATGCGTAATTATTATTAGTTATAATTTGTTATTATTATGTGGCATGAATCAATTGAAAAAATCCATAGCAATAATGAAGTATATTTATTTCTGCTATGCCTTCCATAAGGGTCAAATCACTCCTCATGGGAGTGGCTCGATGGATTGCCAGAGATGCAGAAGCGCACCACTCGACTATGAAAATTGTTAACTGGAAAACACTGAAATATGTTAACGTAAAGTCATTAAAAAATTCCTCTGATTGCGTATTTTTAATGTTAAAATTAGAAATAGTCTTCAATTTGTTTCTGTACCTTACAGTCACAGCAACCTAGATGAAACACAATTAATGGTTTTACAATGTATGGTGAAAATACAAAATAAAATATTGTGGTAGTGTGGCAAATTAATACATAAGACCCATAATTTTTTTATTATTATGGTGCGGTTTATTATTATCTTTCGTTACTTTGGTGTGAACAAAAAATCGCACGTATACCTAAAAAGTGGACAGGAATCTCTCAAACATTTCGTCAATTCCAAATCTAAGGACTGGGCGTACTTAAATTAAGAAAACAATATTATTTAGCTGACGACCTCAATTTTGTTGTTTTTACTGGTTTTGTTGTATTTACAACGTAACAAATCTCGTTTACGCAAAGAAAAACGTTATAGTACTTTTTGACGGTTATTCTTGAAATATATTTTGCTGTGTAAACGTTCATCCCTCACAGATAACAAAATTATGTTATAATCAGGAAGGGATACATGAACTTTATGCAATATGAACGAATAATAGGATCATACTCTCTTGGATCTTCCAATACAAGAAACACAATGATTATTACTTATGTTTTCATTAACCTTCTCCCTCGCCGTCTCGTACAATATGTTACAATGAACTATTGTGTGTATGACTGATTATAAAATTATTTACAATACTGATTTAACATTTAAAACATTCAATTAATTTTTAACGGTAAACTTTAACTTCCATTCAATTTTAGATTTCCTTAGTCTACCTTTTGGACCATTCATTTCGTTATAAAAATGATTGCTTTTATATGTTTAGTTAAAAGTACTTTCCTGTAATCTTAGGATAATTTAATATATGTTAAAATGTTTTGTGGTGGTTTAAATTGAAGCTAACCACAGAAGTGGAGTGAACATTCATGATTTGATATTTCTTTCTATATTCGAAAATCGAACGTACCGTACATCACCTTCACTGGTAACATACGAACTTCTATAGAATCCTTTTCTATCATTCGTTAGTTCACCAGTATAGTGAATTGTTATGTTATGAACACTCTGTTCTTTTAGTGGGTTTTCTAATTCTATATTCAAGAATTCATCTACAGAAAATTCTCTGATTTTCAGAGAAGAACCTGCAATCATAGAACAAAAGTAATTAAGATATAATGAATTATCAGGATATTAAACATGATATCTAGAAAGTAAGTGATTTTTTTTTACTTCTGCCGCTGCACTGGGATACAATCCTGTCACATTTTGCAAATCGTATAAAAAATAAAAAGTGTTACTTACATTTCATTCCGGAACGTAAAACCTGTTTTTTTATGACAGTATGCTAAAATTCGTCCGATATGAATCTTAAGTATTGCATGCATTGTACTGTGCAATGCAGGTTCTTTCATATTGATTATCCATCTTTAATGCTGTATTACTTCAGTTGTACAAGGTCTGTCCGGTAAGTAGAGCAAATATATTTTTTTAGAAAAATTTACGCAAGATAAAGGTAGAAATTTGTAAAACTCTTGAAAATAGTTTCCTTGGACATCTACACACTTTTTCCAGCGACTCTGCCACGCACGGTACGCGTCCTGGAAGGCGCTTTCGGGAACCTCGTCAAGGGCCTTCGTCACAGCGGTTTAGATCTTTTTTTTCAGGCGCTTTTGATCCTGGGGAACAAAAAAATGTCAGCCGGAGCAAGGTCCGGTCTGTAACGGGGGCTACGGCAGTGTTGCGAAGTTTTTCTTGACCAGAAACACCCAAATGCTCAGAGCAGTGTGGCTGGGAGCGTTGTTATGGTGGAGCATCCAGATGGCGGCGATCTCCCTTCACGTGCGGATGACCATTTTTCTCTCCTTAAACATCTTCAACCACCTCGAAACTCGAGAATACAAAAGAGCTGCGTATCCGTAAGCTTTTTTAATTATTGCGTAGGTGTCGGCAAAAGTTTTGGCACAAAATTTGATTGCGTACCGTTGTTCGAGCGAGTCCTCCATCGCGCGCCGTGACACAGGCAGTAAACCGGAGTACAGTAAAACAATGATCCGGACGCTCCCAGAGCTCAGAGGAGGCTGACCTTCGCAGCGCTGGATGGCGTAAGCCTTCCCTCACCAAACCCAAGCAATTTAAACGCGCTACAACCATTAGAAGCGCAGGGGGAAAAAACATTCGCCGTACTCACCGGACAGACGTTGTACTTTGGTGACCTCACGTATTTTTACCTGACAGCAGAACAGGGATGTCAATAGGAGCATGTACGGGCAATTAAGCTCAAACAGGCAGACAGACAGTAGCCAGGATTGGCCAGTAGGCTACTATGACGAACGGAAAAGATCGTCTGGAAAGTTTCAGAGCGAGTAGCCCTTTGACTTTTCTTACGAGGAAAGCGATGGTAGTTCACAATGTTTAATATAATTTTTAATATGTTTAACGTGCGTTTGATGACGAAGGAAAACGGTATTAAACGACATTATCAACGATTCCACGAAGTGGAATATAATTTTTTTAAGGATAATGAAACGAGAGGTTAATACATTATTATTTCTTTTTCTATGTGATTTTTTTTTGTTTCCCTTTTATTATTTTTCATTACTACATAATGATTTTTTTAAAATCAGAACTAAAAAAATATTATTTTGTGTTCCAATCACATTTGGAAATTTCACTCAGTAGCTTCACTGTGCAGAATTGAGTGGAACGCTTGGTCCCGGAAACGTGTAAAAGAATTTGTTAATCCCTTTCTGCTGTCCAATAACAGATTCCGTTATCGCGATCTCAGTACATGCGGATGAACGCAAGTCTATTCGCGTGCCCCATTTCTGAACACCGCAGCCGTAAATGATGCAACTATGTAACTAGGTTCCTTATCACCTTGAAACAGGAGAAAGTTCTTACTGGAAATGGTGATAGGGCGTTAAGTGGTGCAGTTCACGAGCGGCACAGTACATCGCCTCCTTGCAAAACGAGCACGTGCGTTCGTTATGGGCTCATCAACAACATATTTCATTAAAGTGCTTAAAATATTTCCTTCATTTGAAAAATGCTTTCATAACGAGAGTATCCATTGTATTCTAAAACGACTTGACAAAAACAAATTGTAAAAGACGAATCCTTTTTAAACACTTTGCAACAGAAATGTGTGTGATATATTAAACCAACTCACATCATGATGTCATTATTCTAAATTTCAAAATTCTTCTAATGTAAGAGTAAGTTGTGGTTATAAGCTTTTCACTCTCTTATGTAATTCTTCTTCCAAAAGTATTTGAAAATAAATGAGTTTTTAAATTTAATTTATGTATATTTTTAAAAAAGGATTGAAATTTCTCTTGGAATGCTCATGGTTTTTGTTTACTCTTTAAATCCTCTAGAAGTATGTTGTGGATTTCAAGAAATTTTCATTTCTTTTCAGAGAGCAATGGTATTTTTAATCTCTGCTACTGTGAGGTAAGATGTGTTATTCTGAATTATTCCTGAATAGTATATAATTCGTGTTGAGAACATACTTGAAACATTCGTGATTTCCATGTTAGCGTTAAGCGTAATATTCGGTGCGTTTGTTATTGCCTTCACTGTGATATTAACAGTACCATCAAACGTGAAATTTCGCTGTCCTTCCATTACTAAATATGGTATCAAAGATATTTCATAGTTCTGAGGCGTAACTTGCAGAGGAAGGCGGTAGTTGCCTTTTACGGACGAATGCCCTTTGACGATCATCAAGAAAAGCAGCCAAACGAAAGTGAACTGATGATTCATCACTGATGTAAGGTATTATTCTAAAATAAAGAAAACCAATTGAGAACAAAAATTGCTTCAAATCATGAACTAACATTTGATTAATTTTATTATAATTTATAAACTACATATTAACACAGGGGGAAGGAAATTTATAATTCTGTAATTGGTGCTATCTTAGTTAAGATCAAATTCAGTGCTGTGGGAGTCTAATGTGGAAACAATGAACCATTTCACTTCTCTGCGTATTAAGGAAACGAAATCATCACATTCAGTGGGGCAGAATTCAACTCAATTCAATTTTTTACGAGTTTTTTGAATTGAAATAAATCTAGAATATAATATATTAGTATATCAAATATATAAAAATTCACTTTTATCGCTTGTATTGTTTTTATCAATTCAGAGCTGAGTGAAAACAATAGTTTAGACTAGGTACGCGTCCGTGCGTACTGCCTCATCCACTAGATACTTCTGCGACTACGCCAAATCAATTGCTAATTAAAACCCCCCATATCCCCTCCACTGACTATTCATAGATGACCTTGATTGGCCTTACAGTTATTCACTTGAAAAGAGGAAATATTAGAAATGGATGTAGCCCTTAAAAGAGAATTTAAGTAGTTCTGAAGAGAACAGTTATAACACGCCATAAGAAGGACTGTTTGGTCACATCAATGAATCTATTTTAAAGAGCCCCGTGAATGTCACACAAGAAAAGAAAACATGCGGAGAGCAATGTAGGACAATTTTTTAATAATCTCTCAACCATACTGATCACACATTCGAACAAAATACAACAACTCTGAAGCAAATAGATATTCTTCCAGAAACTATAGAACTTTAGTTGGTGCAAGAAAAAGCATCAAAATCAACAGAAAATAAGAATCTACGAATATTGCAGTCGGAAAACGATCCACTGCATCAATGCAGGATCACATCAGCTTAATTTCGTGCATAAGCTTGTTACACTTTCGCGACATTAAACATCTGTTTTTCTTATTCTGGTATTGAGTGAATGTTTTTTAGAAAAGAACCTCCAATACTCCTCTCGCCCAGAGGCAGGTCATATGTGCAGATGGAGTGTCCACACGGTACATAGCAGAGGTACATAGACAATTAGCTTAGGGACACTCCCAAGTAAGGTGAAGATGGACAGATCTGCAGAATGCCATCGAGTAGAGGAAGGTTTTTTAATAGAGAAAATGGAAGAGGATGTCATTGGTGCTCCAGGTGGAGGATTTTTAATACATTCAGTAATGAAATGGTGAGAAAAAATAATTTCTTCCGGTATTGTTTAATATTGACCAAAAATTCGGATGCGAAACTTATTATTTCAGCATAAATTTCATACTATATTTGGAATCTAGGCCAAGTTGTACAAAGACAGAATTTTCTTGTTATATTAATATTCTTTCAGAATTTAATGTGTACAAAATTTTACATACATATTTTTTATTTTTTTCATTTGATGAAATCATTTCATCAAAAATCACGTCATTTTGATGAAATGATAAACGTACATATTTTACACACACTTAATGAAGAATTTAACAGAAAAATGTTCAGTGGTTCAGAAACTACGTAACTTTTTCTTGGGGGGACGAATGGAAAGATTTTAAGATCATTGCGCTGAGTATCGGTGGAATAGGTGGAAATGGCCTAGGTAATACGCAACAAGATGTATAGGTACAGGTTCAATACTGCCCCCCACACTATGATCCCAACTCTTACGCTCACATGTATAAGATTGCTTTCAACGGATTTGGGTGAGGCTTCACAACAGTCACAGATAAATTACATTTGAATAAAACTCATAAAAATTAAGGAAGACAAAAAAATCATAACTTACCATATTTGTTATTGAATAAAAGTCAAACGAAAACAAGAAAATTTGTCTTCTAGACTTACCAATTGGTATGCGTTGTTTAATTTAAAGAAATCATCTCTTCTAGTTCCACGTCATTTGCAAATTATATTAGGTGGAACGCAGAATGAAAAATAATTCTTTATTTCAGAAATAAATTATTCATTTTATTAAACCGTAATATCTGGGAAATCATATCTTAATACTTTTAATGTCATTGAAACGCTTTAATTTTTCCATTAAAGTGAACTGCCATAGAAAAAATTAATACGACATTTTACTATCTTAATAGTAAAGAGAAATTTCTTTGAATGCGTACTAATTTCATTTATTTTGTAAACTTCGCGAGGGAAAAAGAATATACATCATTAAGTGGAATATATTATTTATTAATATTGCAACCATAAAACTAACAATTTTTTCCAAGATAACTATTTATTTCGGTATTGCTCATCATTGCTTAATTCATGAAAAAATTACAGTCTTCACTTTATGATCTAAAAATTCTGTGACAGTGGGTTCCATAAATGCTTTTTTTTTCGTTCGTAAACCGTTGTTTTAAAAATTTTTAAAATAATTTGTGAACATATTATGTTCATTTCAAATGTAAAATAAATTTTTCTCTTACAAATAAGGGACTTATCAAAGATCATTGGAAAAATTCGAAATGTAATTGATTTAATCGAAGAGTATTCTTGCAAAAGGAACCAAAACGAAATATATTTTTAGGAAGAAAGAAAGTACCTCACGACAAAATATTGTTTTCGGGATTATAATTTTTAAAATCATAAATCTATAATTAATAATAAAATGTATGGTTCCCTTTCTCTTTTAATAATTCGCTTGGCATTCGGTTAAAGGCAACAACCAAATATCCCTCCCAAAGTATTTTTACATTTTGGAATGTTTATATTTCTGTTCCATTTCTTAAAGTATGTGCTCACTAGGGTGGATCGAAAAAATTACTATAAGCTGTCTGGGTGATAAAACTTAACATTTTAAGCTCCTAAATCACCCAGCAAAACAAATGAGTTTTTTGACTAAATCGATAAGGAATTCCACTAAAAATAGACATTTTTGTCATTCACCCTATTTTAGCGGAGAATAATGCTAGTATAATTCAAAAATAACTCTAAAAATAGCTTCTTCTGCAAATTTACATCAAGCTCATGTTTGATAACTTTCGGTCAAGTGAAAATGGCGACCAGTCGGTACTCGAACTCGGGTTCTTTCTTTAATCGCAAGGGTGTTAACCGCTACACCACCGTTGACAAATATTGACTCATTATTTCCAAATTGAGGTCGACGAATACCTTGGGGTTTTGAGTACTCAAGTAACTAATTATGAGGCGTTCTCTGGTCAAAATATATTGCATTTTCCTTCATCATTAATTCATGTGATATTCGTTTTGACTGATTCCAATCAATCTTTCATTATTGCGCTAACAATAAATAATATGAAACATCAATTTTGTACATGTCATATTTTAGGATCATTCCCTAAAATTATTGTTTGTGTTTCAGGCACCAATTTGTGCAGATGAACAAGATTTAACATTGCCGAATCATACATCGACTTCTTGATGAGTGAATTTCAGTGCAGAATGCTACAGACAAAGTAATCTTTTGTAGATGCTTTGCACCAGTGTTCCATTCCACATTTAACAACGTAATACACTATCGGACAAAATTATCCCAGTTTCAAGTAAATTTTAGGCAAATGTCGTACGTAACTTCTTTTATAAGCGACCCTCACACATTTCGTTCAGTAGGTGTGCATGTAAGGGTTATTTATGGAAAATCGTCCTTGATAAAGAACTCGACAGAAAGTTGTAAACATGACATTTAATCGTTTTGACTTTGCCCGAACTGTTTATCAACTTTTTATTTTCATTGTTATTCCGTGGTTAATTTATTTCCCCACGGTTAAATTGACCATGTTCAGTTCTGCTTTATCTTTTGTAATACAATTGTGAACTTCCGTGAGTATATATTTTATCTTATAATAATGTATAAAAATATACCTTATCACATACACAATCGTCTGACTTTATTCTTTTTAAACCGATGTTGATATTTCCGTGGTCTACGTTAAATTACGAATATCATTTGAACCAATATTATATTCAATTTCGAAATTTGATTATTTTATTATATATATAAGTTATTCTTCCTCTTTCGTGTTGTCTTCTTAATTTGTCACCCTTTTATTAATTCATGTATGGTTTTAGTTCATTTTCCTAGTTTACCTTCACACCTTCAATACCACTGGTTCCATCTTTCGTTTTCGTACACTACTATTACTAGTCACTCGCGCAGATGAATTGGTGGTTCCATGCCCTTCTTTTTATTTTTATCTAGCCGACTTGACAGATGTTCTGAAAATTTGTTTGTGATCTTTTCATGAGTTTATGTAAAGCTATTTTGAATGTATAAACAAAGTAAAAATGAAAAAAAAAAGTATTTCTGAGTGGTCATTGTATCTATTAACGATTGTGGCCATGGACATTCAATTTGAGGAAGAGTACATTCAGAAGTACGCCAATAGGAATTTTTTCATGCGAGATAAGTTCCATCGGCAGTACACCGCAGAAATGCTGGAAATGTGTGATGTGCCTGGAATGCGATCGACTAGAAACCATTCGGTTTGTTCCAAAGTTTAAGTCACAATTTAATAAGTTAGAATTTCATGTCAACCAAGTGATTTATTTTATTCCATTGAATTTGAAATCTCATTGAATCTCAAGGTGCTATCTTTACATTTCGATTGCAAGATCGATATTCAAGTAAGCAATCAAATAAAAGAAATGCTTCGTTTCGATTGGTATGCTGTGAAATTACCATTGCGTTCATTGCAATACTCTATGATACACGACAATGTTTGTTTTGGTGTCTGGCGTGTAAACAGACGACATAAAATTTACCATGCTAGAAGCATGGATTTTCGAGGTTATTTCCTATCGTCAGTTATGATCTAGAGTGCATACAAAAATTATAATTTTATCAGTTTGTCCGAATTTTTCGGTTTCGCTTTATAATTGTTTCGATTTTTTTCCTGAAAACATTTCCAGGACTTTAACATACAAAACAAAAAAAGAATTACGCATCTCCATCGTTCGAATCGTGAGTTATCGTCTTCATACAAAAATCCTATAGAAAAAAGCACTTACAATTTTTTCCCGAATTTTCCAATATTCCGGATAAATTTTCCAATTTTTCTTTCCCCAAAAACCTTATTCAGACTATTACAAACATAAAAAATAGCCAAATCAGTCCAACCGTTCTCAAGTGATGCGATTACCAACGAACAGCATATAATTTTTATTTTTATAGATGTAAATTAAAACTGTTAATGCTATGTTAACTAATTTAAAGACATTGAATTATTTTGATGACAAACAAAATTATTGCTCGTTGCAGTACATTTATTTTCCCTTTTTTTATAAGCTTGTACAAACTATACAATCATGGCAGGTCATACATTGAATACATTCATAATACACTGATACCACACGCTTCCACGTTTTCCACAATATCCCCGCTCTTGCAATATATCCTAGTTACACAAACATCGTTTGCTCAATTCGAGTGAGATTAATTTCAATGTGCTTAATATTCAAAGACAATATAAAGTGTGAATATTAGAGAAAGTAAAAGAGCGCGACGTGGATGTTACGTAGTGATAAGTTTTTCTTATCCACAAAATCACTGTTCACGTGAGGCCTGTTCCTCAAGCGAAGTCATGATTGGAGCTCCGTCTTCCTTAAACCAATCTAAACGAACGCGTGCGATCCGTAACACATCCACCCACAAATCAGTTGTCAGAGGAGGACGTTCTCCTTGAAACACCGTCATAGCCATGTATTGCAACTGAAAAATACATAATGCATTGTATAATGAACATACATAGGCTACCATTCAGAATAGATACCATTGAACGTCAAGCTTATTAATACCATACAGACAGTTCAATAGTTCTAAATCAAATCTAATAACATGTGCAAACCAGGGAAGTTAACAGCGTAATTTAAAATATTTATATCTAAATCCCTTTATAAAATTTCATAAGTAAAACTTANGTTAAATATTATTATGTATGTAAACGAATCAATAAAATTATTTCAATTCAGATATCTTATTCTTGCGTTTATTTTACCACAGGTAAAAAAAATTACGAATTCAAACTTCGCAAGAATTTATTTTAATATTGAGGGGTGAATTGATCCCTCGTTACTGAATCCCACCTTCAAATTCTACCCCTAGATATATATTACTCACCATCGAAGCAAATCATCCCTCGATTGCAATTTGTGAGTACTAATTCAATAAGGATTGTACTAGCACTGCTAGACATGATATCTACTCACAATCTCTGAATGCGGTGTAAGTTTTCCGCCACGAATGCCACAGCCTGTGTACATGCCTCTGCGCCTCCCCCACCCACACCACGGCGAGTCTTGGAGCCACAAGGAACAGCAAATGCAGCCAAGCGGTCTTCTTCCAAGACACGCTCTTCTTCCGCATCGCTAGCTACAGCAACCTTCAACAGACGCTCGGCGTTTTTAGCGCATCCCAGCGTCGCCAGGGCGTCGCGGCGCTCCTTGAAGGACGCCGCCTGCGTATAACGACGCCAGGCTCCAAACACTAATGACTTCCATACTTCAGTGGAACCTTAATGGCTATAGAACTCAAGGTGAAGAGTTACAACTCTTAGCGCGTCGTAATCCGATATGTATTTGCCTACAAGAGACACACATTTCACCAGAACACTCACCCTCTCTGCGAGGATACAGCAGCTTCAGATATGACGACACCACGGGAGATCGAGCAAGAGGAGGAGTTGCCGTGTTTGTTAGAAACAC
>NNCF01132299.1:124993-138221 GCA_002313205.1 Laupala kohalensis | reverse complement strand
TGGGGGAGATTCATCGATACGTATTAGGTATGTATAATGAATATGTAGAAATGCTCCTACATATATGCGGGAAGTTTCTGTAATATGCAGGAATGTGTCCCTACAGTTTAAAAGTGAAAATCTGACGGCAATCATGCAACCACTGAACTATTAACCCGCCATTGCATATTCAAGAACTTCGAATGGATTACGAAGGAAATTCGTGAGTTTGCAGATTACTGCACCAATATTGAATACAGGACTTGTGGACGAACTCTTGTGTCATTCTGTTCATTCTGACTTAAAATGACTCAAGCGACTAATGTATAAATATTTTATTACTTCTTTATGTTTGCGGGCGATTAGTTTTCTCAAGTTCATGCAATTAAAATTCGTCCGCACCTGATTATAATTTATTTATTTTGAAGGGATTTCTTTGTGGAAAGATCACGCAGATCACATCATTGACAATTCCTAACCCAAGGAATCACAGAAAGCGATTACCCCGACAAAATAAAATATGTATGTGAAGTTTTAAAAAGAGAAGATTTTTAATTTAATATACTTTTTAAACAAAGTAAACCAAATTAATACAAATGAACAATTTACAAACCAGACTGTTCTTTGCAAACACCACGATCTTGTTTAGTTTGTGAATCGGTCTGAAATATTTATTTCACAGGATTTAAAAGAGAACTTACTATCTAGCTCGAATAGTTTCAGGCGTTTTCTACATTTCTAATTCATCCATCAACCCTTGGATACTATTAATTTTCAAATTTATTAAATAGAATTAAATTTTAACAAACTGGTAAAGAGTTTATTATTAATTATTAAAAGATGTGGTACGCTTCTATACATATTTCTTGGCTCATTCATAAGAAAAAGTAGAGGTGAAACCATTGCAACCCAAATGAGTAGAACATGATACGACAATTCCGGACAGAAATTTTACGACTATCTAACGATCTCTGTTTTTTATTATGAATTCCGTGCGTGCTTTCATACAGCGCTTACACAGGTCTTTATTTGAAAAAAAAAACGTTTTTCAAGCACAGCTCTTAGTGTTTCAATTCCACTCAGTAAATTCACTCAATATTCTCTTGGTGTTAATGGTTTCCTAAATTTGCCTCTATGCGCTTTAACCAGTACGACTCCTTTTCCTCCTCTATTTCTTTCTCTTTCTTCCAAAGCTTTTGGGTCCTGTGTCCTTGACTCTTGGCCCTTTTATCCAGCTGCACATTGGTCGTGACGTCAGCTCTTTTTCCGTCCCTGTTTTGTTCGCCCGCGACCGATTTCGTTCAAGATTTATTTTGATCTTTTTGAACTCAAGAATGAAAGGTCGTTTACAGTAATCATGTTATGCAATAAAAGAAATTAAACCAAAAATAACTTTTTTGTTGCATTTATTGAGTAGATGATTTTTTAAATAATGTAATAAGTTTTTTTTTCCCTTCAGAATTGCAGATAATTCAAAGTATGTGAAGTGTCGTTTTTATTTTTAACAATAACTTTCAAAATCTTACGAATGTTTTACACAAAATCTTACGAATTTTTCTCTGGTTTTGAAATAAATTTCCATGTAATTTCTAATAGTTTCGATATAGAAAACTATGATATGTATCACAAATTGAATATAGAAAAGAGGAGTAAGATATTAGTGTACGTACCTTCTCAAACAATTATCATTCAACGAAAACTGTCACAAATATAGGGAAATCTAGTCAATTGTGAGCCTATTCTTTGAATATGTGTTTCAATTTAAATGACATGATTATAATTGGCCGTTTTTAATACTCTATAGATCCTTAATTAATGTAATAAGGGCTATTTTTAATATTACGAGAATAGATAACATTATTGTAAGTTTTATGAATGGTCATGTAATTGACTACCATAAAAATACACAGGTTTCCCCTTGGACAGTAAGTGACCGTGAAGACTACTACGAAAACTACATATCCAAATTTTCGAAAATTATAACAATATGTTATGGGAATTATATTACGTGCAATTACCACCTCAATGACAGACAATGATTTTTTAATTTATGTCTACACTTTTCTGTAGCATTTTCGGAAAAGTCAATTTTGCTATTCACAAGTGTTTTGGTCTTTCAATTTTCCAAAATCGTAGTTCAATATTGTGAGTACTCCCTTAACTATGTAACCACGACTCGCGTTAGAATGTAGAAATTCTTAAAATTCATTTTTGTGATTACGATGTTGCATCTCATTAGAGAATGGTAGTATAATATAACATTTTTACGATTAATTGCAAACCATGGATTCGTTTTTGTATTAAATATACATCATTGTCATCGGAGGAATTTGATCTATTCTCCTGATATCCTAAATTAACAAAAAATAAATTGAAACAATCTTTTCTCTACATCCGACCAAAGTAATTCAACCAATTGCAACAAGAAATTAAAAGTTACTCCAATTATAAGAATGTTTCATCAAAATTGAAACAATGGTAATTCACAATACCAGATTTAAACCTTTTAAAAGTTTCCTTAGCTTCACGATTTTGAATATCTATTGACTGTAAATAGTAAAGAATGAATTTAATGTATTTATGTCGTTCTTTAATATGTATAAAATAAAAATGATTCCATTATTTGTGTCTGATAATTGTAATGTTACCTATAATTTTTAAAATATTAGTTGTATGTCATTGTTCTTGATGATAAACGACTAATTAAATTTGAATAAGTTAAAAGCCACGGAGAGCAATTAAATAGTAATGACTGGACAAGATTCCTTTGTCTTTCGTTTTATCTCAATGTAAATTTTTTCACTGATCGACTACATACTACATACGACTGTGGTCAGTCATTACTACGACCATTATTTATTATGTATTTTGTAATTCTATGGATGTAATAAATCATTTATATCATTCAGGGGCGAAACAGGATCTGATTTTGAGAGGGGTCCACAAAAAGAAATACCAGAGTGTGCGACTCCCTTCACCGGAAATTGAAAAGAAAAAACCTTCTTGATATTGCAAATTAAAACATTTTTCTAAATAAACAACTGGATTAACTTAAATAGCAGTTTTCATTTTAAAACCCTTAAAATGTTTTTTGAAATAATTCGCTATTTTGTCAAATTTTTACTTTGGATGTTCCTGCTGACACGTCTATCACTGCTTCTGATATACTCAATACAATTTTAACTGTAATTCACTTGAAATCAAGAAAGTTTCGCTGTTCCATCTAAAACTATTACACGTATGAAATTATATAGATTATCATCATTAGAATTGTGACGTCCGCGATCCCACCAGCTGTACTACCACATAACAGCACGGTGAGTTCGTCCGAGATAATTACTCAATGAAAACTTAAATCCCGCCCGAGTCACTTGCGGTAATGGTAGCGACTAGTAATTTACTGCTACACAACTAATTACTTTCAAAATGCAGCAGCATTATACATTGACTCAACCCGTTGCAACCCGCAACTTCTCTACGTCAACCTCTGGCATCGAAGACGAGTCAATATTTCGGGTCTCCCCGTCTGAAAATCTCGCCTGAGTGTCTGCTCCCGAGGCCACTGAAGCACCTCTATTTAACGCAAGCGATGCACACGACACCACATAGTTCCCATTGTTGTCCACGTCCCTTTATTGTCGCGCACAGCGAACTACACTTTTCATGGAAATTGTTCACTTTCCAGCTCTCGTTATTCTGGCTGACTCAGTTTTTAATCAAATATAATTTTGTTCCAGCGAATGTTTGAGAGATGTTTTGACGACGCTTTACTAGCCACGGGTCATTTTCTGTACACTTTCGATTGCTGGTACCGGCTCGGAATAGGGTTTCACAAAATAATTTCGACGAATAAAACAAAAGGGCTGTATTGATTCATATTTTAATTCTCATCTACAAATGTATAATATTACAAGTTGAAAAGTTGAATAGTTATTTCTTCATTTTAAAGATGTATTTTTAATATTTAGTATTAAAATGTTATGTTTCGTTTGACTGATTTTATTAGTGTTACTGACATTCATACTTTAAAGTATGGCAGTTTGTATTACTTTATTACTAATTTGGAGTTTTTATTAGTACGACTATTAATTTTCTAAGATTAAGTAAATTTACATTTTTTTACTTCATGGTTTTTCTACATTACTTGTTGTACATTCTCTATGTATTTTAGCCAATGAAGTCGGAAGTTTTTTATTGTATTTTTAGATTACAGGTCCACATACAGGTTAATTCTAACCACCCGCGGAACATAAACTATGTATATTATGCCTGTAAATAAATTCAAATTCAAATATTGTAATGTATGACACGATTTTCTATTTTCTCTAACCGTACATGACACATCAAATATTAATTCTGACAGCATAGACTTATAAAACGTGTTTTGCCCCCCAACGTTCAACAAAAATTTTTATGTAAACTGTACTATAACTGGCGGGTCACATGTCCCGAGGGTCTCTACTTGGACAGCGTTTGTAGTAAGAGGTATGAATGGATCTGTCTCCAAAATAGTTTAAACGGTACCTCGGGTACAGACGGATTTTTACAACACAGGTTCTCTAGGGTCTTGTTAGGGGTGACGATCTTTTGTAATAATTAATTTCAAATTTAGGGTTATTTTAATTCATAAACAATATTTTCAGAATAATCTATAGTTTATAATAGTATGTACTTGTAAAATATTTTTCTGTTTCATTAAATACAAATTCGTTTGATATTATAACTCGTTGTCTAATGAGAGTGAAGCTGAAATTTTTCAATCCGCCTCTGCCCTACGACTCTTGGAATTATGGGATGGTCTATTCCTTGCTTCCGGAGTGTAAATTAGTTTATTGCTCTTCACGTGGTCATACGGAGTTTATGACTGCATTTTTGACAATAAACTTGTTTATGAAGAACTAACACTATCTTTCGACTGTCATAGCCAGTACTACCAACAGAATCCATTTAATTAATTATTATCACCATTATTATCAAATCATTGGTGTTGCCAAGAATAACATTTGTCACGAAAATTATACTTTTTGCTCATTTGCATGCCTAAATGAACATGTTACACTCCGATATTGGACGAATAAAGAGTGTCTTTTAACAAAGTGCACCCACATTATTGAACCTCCAATCAACCGCAATCAAGGCAAGACGAGGAGTTGTTTAATGGTAAAGGTTACGGGAATTGGAAAATTGGAAAAGGCTGCTGAATGAGCTACAAAAATTGTATTACAAGGCAGCAGCTATCGATATTCGATATCGGGAAGATAACAGTAGACGAATTTTCCACTTCATCCACGAACTATACCTGACGAAATCTCATTATAGAAATCGAGGGACAAAATGTTGTAATAGCCTTTGAAATCTGACTTTGAAATTGATATTGAGTGTAACTGCTATGAAGAATTCTCCAGATGTGATTATGTGGTACTATTTGAAAAGCTAAGATTCTAATCCTACACTATTCAATTCGAAGAATGGAATTTTCAAAATGTATTTTTTCAAATAAAAGTGTGCATATTGTACTTCCGAGTAAAAGACCAAATAAGACGTAAAGTTTTTGAAGTGATATCACAGAAATCGTATTTTCTGATTCATAGGAGTTCGATAATTTGTTGAAGAACTTGTTGATAAACTTGTACTTACAACGTCCTGCGTGTTTAAGCGTTCCCCTTAATTATTGGAAAGGATAAGTTGTGAACTAAGAACCAGAAGAGATAAATAAAATCCGAGGACATTCCTTATTCATTTCAACAATGAATAGATGAATATAAAAGGCTTTATACTACTCAAAAATCCCGCAAATTTATTACGTGACATTGGAAATGTACGGGTCATATGTTGTCATTACGTATCACAAAGAAGGGTGGGGGGATTGAAAAATTACAAAAATTGTACGATAAAACGCGAATGTTCCCTTATGTGACTCATATATATCGTGAGAAATGCTCGAAAAATAGCACATTGTATAAATGAGAAGCAAAAAATAAAAATTTAAAAAAGAAGGAAATAAATTGCAGTAACGGATTTTGGGATTGTTGCTTAAGGTAGTACTAGCCTCGGTAGAATTAAATCACTAAAATATCTGAAATCAGCATAAATAAACAGAGAGAGAGAGAGAGAGAGAGATGTACTTATTGTGATTTCAACGTTAGAAAAACATACCTCACCGGCCAATTAAATGAAATAATTGCAATTAGAATTGATGATGATACATTGAGTCGTAGAGAAAAGATTTATTTACAAAATAAGACCAACATTTAAATCATGTAAGTGATGGAAGTTTACTTTGTAGTGTTTTTACATCATTTTCATCTATGGGTCACCGAACAACTGAGAAAGATATTTCACTATTTTCGAGGTTAGGTGCGTCACTCACGATACTGTTGTGCTCCGCCGCCTCCATGTTTTTACATCTCGGCTCTTGTGTATTTGAAACGAGTTCCTAGTCATTTTGTTTGTTATATAACATTAACCGATAGACAGAAATTAAATCATGGTTTTTCACCATTATTATTCATATCGTTGCGTATAACAGTTACAAAAAAAAAGAAAAAAGAAAACAGTTATATAATTCAGTGATTTGACTAACTTGCAGTGATGGCTGCTCGCACCTTAAAAGGCGAAGTGAACGTGATACTATACTTCGACTCCATCGATAAGTCACGGAGTTTAAAATTTAGAGCTTACAATACTTGGAGCGTATATTATTCATACTTTTATTATATATATTATACATTCGTTAAATTCTTATTTGTTATAGAGATTAGATATTAATGACCTGTTCCTTCATTTTTGAATAATCATCTTGTTATCAAATTTCCCTGTTCATCATTAAAACTTTGCACAGGTGGATCAGATTCAGTCATGATTGCAATGAGAGAAATATCTATTCTTTAACCCAGTAGTAATAATTGATAACTGTTCAGCTACAACACACTAGTTCGGAATTTCGTTGGGGACATCGTATTCGATCGCCATTAGTACGTTCAGTTAGGAATTCATAAAGACGGAATATGCTAAACAATATATGAAAAAGCTAATCAACCAAAAAATCAAGCAAAACACTCAACTCCGGACAAAGATGTCACGCATGGCATATTACGATAATTAATAAATTATAAGCCTGAAAAATGTTAAAAAATTGCATGAAGCGTTTCCAAATTTTTTACGGACGATTAATTGCATAATTTTTTTCCCATGAAAATTTAACAGTCGAATTTTTATGAGTAATTTTCTGATCCTGTAATTTTTTGAATTATTTTTGTTGTCTAGAACAATTATTATGAGGCTTGAAAATATTGTGACAATACGAGTAATAATTATTGTGATTTTCGTACTATAATCCATACACAGAAAAGTTCATAAAAATCGAAAAATTTGTATCTAACCATAAGGATAGGTTACGACAAGCAAATCGAACATTTGGCTAAAAATTTGTTGATAATTTTGAATAACAGAGGTTTGTAAATTAAGTTGCTTTAACTACAATAGAGCAAAACATACTACTACATTTGACATTAACTTCCATTTCAATTAATGTAATCATAATATATCATTCTTTCAAAAATTATATTTAAAATGAACTTGATGGACAAAATTTAATAGAAGAATATTCCATTGTTTAAAACGTATTTCCAAATCGAAATTTATTGATGAAACATAATCCTCCTTATTTTTCCACTATGGCGTTTTGGGAGAAAAGAAAACCATGATCATTCGTGAGGTTCAAATTATATTTATTTTTATTAAACTATGTTTTGCCACACTTAACACAGCACAAGCATGTAGGAATATATATTTTTTAAACTGGTTCTACGATGTGATTATGTCGAAACAATTGTGAAATCATCACATCTAAGCGTTGTTCACCAAGTTAATACTCTTAATTAATCTACATTATTTAATGTGAGTCAAATGGAATGTTTGTGGAATGGAAATCGGAAAAAGTAATTAATGAAATTACTTGAAAATCCGAAGGGTTCTTCTTAAAAGTTACTGCAACTAAAATGCAAAGTATATTTAATATTATTGATAATAAGGGCAGGAAAACATTTAGTATTGGATGCTATTCAGTAGATGTGAATCTTCAGTCGATTAACTGTTGACTGTTAAGCTTACTAATGTGTCCGCCAGAGTTCGATTGCGTTACGTGAGGAGGAAGGACGATTGTGAGGTTATGTGAGGCGGAAGGACATTGAATCCACTGAACGTATAATCTACGTGACCGAATCGCAGAAGCAAAATTAAATAAATGCTCTCAAGAACATTGTTTTCAAATACATAATCTAACAAGTTGTGCAAAACCATTCCACATACTTGCTCATATACCTTTCTCCATCTGTAGCATATAGTGAGAAAAACTTCTTTAGTGAAAGGGACATTTGTGGCGTGGTTCTCTATATTAGGGTCGTCTTTGAGCACGGATAGAGTTTTGGAAGCTATTTCAAAACATATAGCGACAGTTCTAAATATTATTCAAGCTTCTAGAAAAAGTAAACAAATGTGTAAGTGTAGCAGACAGAGATTATTTTACTGTTTCTATACCAAACTTTCAAGCGAAATACCGCTAATGTGGATGTAATGCATACTAATTATACTTTGCGTACAGAAAATTTAAGCAAAATCGTTGGAGCCGTTTTTGAGAAACATCCAAAAGAGTACTTTGACCTTCATGCGAAGTACTCTTTGTTTTAAAGTAAAAAGAAAAATTAGGTCACGTGCATCGACAACAAATAAATTCTACCGTAAATATGAAATTCGAATTATACTGATTCATCCATTTACTCAGAATCACTGCGCACAGACGGACAGACGGACAGACGGACAAACGTTATGCCAAAAACCAGTTTTTCTGAATCAGGGATAACAAAAAGGGATATTTCCGTTGAATCTCGTTTTCTTTTCTTTTTTTTCACGATTACAAAACATTTCAGAGGTCGTAACTCTGCGCTTCGTTATGAAGCACTTTCATTTTGCCTGTATTTTAAAATAATTCGTAATTACGTGCATGTAAGCTTAGAGTAATGAAATGTGTAATATTTGTAGGTTTTCTTCGCAATATTTAGTTTATGAAATAAACTAAAGTGAACGAAAGTAGAGAAATGTAGAAACTGACATACGAATTTAGATAGTTTCCTGGGTTACGCCGAGGAAAAGGAACTAGAAAGTCCAGATCAGTTGATAACAGGCGTTTTGATTCCAAAATGTCTGATTGTAATGATTGATTAAGTTTCTTTTGATTAATTTCCGGGGTGACGCCGGGTGCTTTTGCTAGTAATCAATAATCCTACCAACTCAGATTCCAAGTGTGGAACAAAGATTTCTAGTGATTCTACTACTATTAACGACCATTATGTAATCTAACGGAATGAATAATTAAAGACTTACGTTCTTCTATGGACGAATAATATTTTTATTTTTTAAATCCACGTTGAAACGTAGTGAGCTATTCACAAAAAATACAAATATTATTCGTCCATAGAAGAACGTAAGTCTTTAATTGTTTAATTTCTAGTGATTAATTTTCTGATTCATTCATTTATTTTTAAATAAGTGAGAAATAGAGAAGAAATTCGAATAACTTCCGCGTCTATTGTTGACCTTCGTCACTCCATTCCACTGTTTGTTTCACGTCAAACACCTCTAGAGTACGTCCGCTGCAACGGAAGACGACTGTTCTCGTACCGATGTCGGAAAAAGTTGGATGTGTCATGGGGCGTCGTTAAGTGCCGAAAACCGAATAGCACTTAGAACATTCAACATATTTTAATTATTTTATGCTTATGACGGTTTCAACATAATAATAATTAATAATAAATTTATTGTCAAAAAACAGTACAAACTGCGTATGACCACGTGGAGGAAAATAAACTAATTTACTCTCCGGAAGCAAGCAAGGGACCATCCCATCAATTACGATCAAGGGACCTAAGGCAGAGGCGGATTCAAATTTTTTTTGTATAAGTTCCTAGATAAGATAAAAAGTTAGCTGCGAGTTATAATACATAAATAATGTCAATATGTTTGTAATTTAACGCAAAAAATTACATGTACAAGTTATTATCGAACTATATATAATTCTGAGTATAGTGTTTAAAAATCATAAGAGTTGAAAAAACACTAAATTCACGATTTATTGTTACAATAAACACGCCCCTATTGTTACAATAAACACACGAAACAAATTAAACAACCATAAATTCGGATATATTTTTTTCAAATACCATTACTCGCAACATCAAATGAGCAATCGACGATGATTTTTCGATAATGTTTCATTGATTATTATGGCGCTTATTCATTATTTTTGTGTCTCCGGTAATAACTGTTATATATGTATATAACCTCCTCCATTTACAAACCTCAATTACTCATGAAAAAACTTTCTTTAAACCGTTATTTGTCGCGAAACTGGAGGTGTCATCACTTTGGTTGCGAAAGTGAAATGCAGGTGCGACGCACCCTGCGTAGGAAAAATAATACCTTGACACTAAAGTTATCAAATTTTATTAGTCATAAATAGGTAGTACAGATCACACACGAAAGGACGTGTTCAAATTAATAAATGAATGAATACTCCATAAAAAAACAAATATTTTAAGCAAATAATTAAAAATACTACAATCGTTAATTTTAAAATATTTATCTTTCTTCCCAGCGTCAATTTAAAACTTTTCTCCTCTATTTCATCAAACTTTCTCCGATAATTCGGAAAGCGTCATATGAACGGTTCGTTAAAAAGTGTGATTCCATTCTACTGCAGCGTTCATCAAAAGTTTGACNTGACAAGAATGGAAAGCCACAGGAAAACCAAGGCAATATGGAATGAATGGCCAGAGGGGAAAAGAGCAGTGGGCAGACCTCGAGGAACGTGGGATCAGAGCATTGAAGAGATATGTAGAAAGAGAGAAGCAACGGTGCAAGAGGTTCAGCGCAAGGCTGCAGATAAGAAGGGATATCTGAAATGGCTAACCCGACGCTGAATGGCAAAAGGGAGAGACGAAGAAGAAGAAGAAGAAGAAGAAAAATAAGAAGAATTTGGGAATTTGGGTTGAACTAACTCTCCAATTAAGTGCAATTAACTATTGGCTTTCGGAAATGGTATGCACCAGGAACCCAACAGTAACTCAAGACTAACCATTATAATACACAGGGAAAAAAGGACAGGCAAATTAAAAATTTAATTCATAAAGCAGGAATCAATTGTAAAAATCAATTCATAAAGCAGGATGCAAAATCAAAAAGGACTAAACGATCTAAAAATATATTAAGAAAAAACACTAAGACTTATACCGTCGTGATATAGAAACTAACTGAAAAAGAGGTCACTTATCTTGCAAACCTTAGTAGCTAGACAATGAATCAGAAAACCATACATTGACTGTCTCAAATCAAAATAACGAGCGGGTTACAGATGGTTTCGCTTAGGAGGGAGGAAATTAAGAAAACTGAGGGGGAATCAAAACTCTATTTGCCCACTTTGCGGTGAACAAAATGAAGATTGTATTCACATTTTACTAGTGTGCCCGAAAACAGAACAAAAACGAACTTTTATCCAAGTTGGTGCATTCCAAAATTATCACGCTAACGTAGATTTTCCCGTTGCCATATTGAGAAACAATAGAGTATGTGTAGTGCAGTCCCTGGGTTAGTTTCTAAGCCACGTGAGGGAGATGAAACAGTAATATGCGCTGAAACTACTGATTCAAATGAACCGTGATTCTGCCGCTTCGTCTTTTTCTTATGTTTCAGGTAGAGACATGTTGAGAAGACGTTCCAAGCATAATGTCAATTATATGTTGTTCTATTGTAAATAATGGTATTTTATTTTAATCTATACTTCCAAGAAAAAACGTATATATGTTACGTTATAATTTCTTTCTCTTCTTTAAGTATCTTTTGTAAATATGTTTGTATTGATTGTATATATTCGCGTCCTGACCGTTGGTTTCCCGTGGTTCCCAACGGTGCTCAATGAATCGATAGTTGCAGTATACTTAAAAGATATTTTACAAATAAATAGAACAATATTAAAGAAGCACTAAAGGATGTTAAAAATACTATTACGATACAAATCACAAGTAAATAAAATTTCTATCATTTTCAGTTTAAAATCAAAGATAGACAAAATTGAAACTGCAACTATCCATTCAATGAGAGTGAATCTCAGGGCATTTTGAATGCACAGCCCTCGGTTCTATTTCAGAAGAATTTGAAATGCGTACAGGCAACAAAAAGCCTCGCCACACATTTATACATAATTAATAATTTTTGTAAATAAAGCGCCCTATTAAAATTGAAATGGAATATTTTAGTAGCACTAATCCGTCAGAAGAGTCATTTGAAATTTCAAATAATTTCAGCGATTTCCAAAATTCACTATAGATTTTAAGGTGGAATATTCTTCTATTTCAATTACAGACTCTTCGTTCATTATTCTTCTCAAGTTGTTTTCTTGGTACACGTCCAATGTTGTGTTAAGAACTCATTTAATATTTCACATTCCTGTTGTACTTTGTTAGTAATCTTTACTTGTCCACAAATGAATCTCCTTCTTATTCGTTTGTGCTTGCATACCTTAATATTTCCTATCTATTCATTTATGTTAATAAACATTTTACTTAAAGAGTACCTATCCATCAAATGACAGTCATCTCATGCTTTTCAATTTCTAAAATGTGTAAATTTAAAGTCGTATTTGTACTAATAAAAGGATTGAAAACTTGTTTTGTTAAAAAACTGGTAGTTTAAACCAGCTCATTCAGATCATCAGCTATAACAACGACTATCCGGAAATGTATACTGGTATTGATGCGAGCTTTCACGGTTATCATTGCTAACCCGCTTCGTCATATTTCAATTTTAATAATTTTTATTTAATTATAAAATTAATAATTCATATTTAAATAATGCTTGTATGCTTTTTGTAATGTGTGCGCCTCCTGTGTGGGTGTCAATACATTAAATCTACGAGTGGTAACCGGGAAGACTAATTTTTCAAAACCATCCATTATGTGTCGAAAACGAAATTGTCACTCTAGTTTCCAATTACTGGACGTGGCGTGAAAAACAAGTGACAAGCTTCCATAAAAAATAGTCCAATACCAACGCGTGGGAGGATGACGACACTACTCATCTTCGGTCTATAGATCGGATCAACTACTCCATTGCACATGCTTTATTCATGTATTCTGCTTTGGATAAATCTTTCTAACAAAAAACTGAATTTTATATTTATATATATATATATATATAT
>NNCF01132299.1:96212-119711 GCA_002313205.1 Laupala kohalensis | reverse complement strand
CATGCCTCCGGACAAATGTCACGTTCGGAATGAACCTAAATGTATCCCTCCCGTATTCATCGTCATTCCATCGGTCTTGCCATTCCTTCACTAGCACGGGTTTTATTTTACCCTTCGACCCTTTGGTTTCCTTGGTTTAGGATTAGGCACCAATGACCATCTGTTTCCCCTTGTGGAGATGGTACAGGTTGCTTCTGAGGCGGACCTCAAGGTCCACTGGCATGCAGCCGCAGAGTACCTGAAGTTGCCCCGTCGCTGTTAGTCTTGACGCTCGAGCGATTCCTTGCGTTGGTCCCCTTTGGGCCGAAAGAAGCGCACGCTTTACGTGTGAGTGATTGACTCTGTGCCCCCAGGCGGATGCCGCAAAGGTAACTATTGGCAGAAACGCACCTCGATAGATCGTCCGGAGTGTGTCTGAGGGTACATTGTACATGGCTTTGCAGATCCTTCTCAGCTTAAAGAAAAGATTGCGACCCTTCGCAGTGACTTTCTTAACGTGAGGAAGGAATGACAGCTTTTTGTCAAGATACAATCCCAAGTATCTGACCTCGTCGCTGCTGCGTAGCTTTGTACTATGCGTATCTTGATGATAGGCTGCCTCTCCGAGTCGAGTTTTCTTTGAAGACAGAGTCATCTTCGCCCTCTCGCTCTACCATAGAACAATATCCAGGAGCTTTTGCGCCTTCAACTCCAGTTGTTTTCAACTGTCGCCACCAACTGTGATGGCTAAGTCATCCGCATACGCCGTCACCCTGGCCACCGCATCTTCTAGATCTTGTAGAACTTCGTGCATGACCAGGTTCCAAAGTACCGGCCCACAGTTGGGTCCTTGCAGGCAACCTCTGGTGAGGATTTGGGGTATGACGTTTCTCCCACTGGAGAAGAAACTTTTATTTTTGATAGATAATTACAGTACAGCTGATATATAAACGGGTCAATCTTCAGTTCTCTTATTCGCCTGAGGATGCCTGGCCACCAAGCATTGTCGAACGCCCCCAGTATGTCCGCCAAGATCACCAAACAGTACTTGGTACGTGTCTCGCAGTCCTCTATCGAACCCAGCAGGGATGCTATTGTGTCGTCCGTACTGCACCCAGGTCTTAAACCATACTGGCTCTGAGATAGAAGATTGTGTGACTCAATTTATTTCGAAATTCTTTGGGTGCAAATTTTTTCAAGTATCTTTCCTAGGACCGGAAGGAGACAGATCGACCTGTAGGCCTTTTCCTGATCATCTGGTTTATCGGGGCTTTTCTTGAGCACTACCACCAGAGCTCTTTTCCACACACGAGGGAAGATTCCGTCCACCAGACATCTGTTGAGGATCTGCGGGTACTTGGAGCTACAAGTACCTTGAAAGGCCACCTTGATTATCTCCGATGTAAGTTTGTCCTGTCCGGGGGCTTTTCGAGGCTTAAGTGCCCGAATCGTTCCGTCCAGTTCATCCTCAGTGATCGGAGTAGGGGGTATCCTTGTCTACATTTCCACATTTGAGTCTCTCCATCGCATGAGCCTGCGTATCCTCCGAATGGTGATCATCCGGTAGTAAGATATTCAGAAGATGTCGCGCGGTTTCCTCCATCGGTACCTAGTGAGATTGTACTTAACTTCCCGCGTCGCTTCCTCCACGAATTCTCTCCATTTGTGCTCTTTGGATTTTCAAATGGCCGACAGATACTGATTTCTGACTTCCGTATACTGGAGTCTTCGCTCGGATAAATCCTTGCCTCTCCGATTAGCCCTTTGTAGCTGTCTACGCAGGGCACTGACTCTTCGTTTGAAAGCATTCAGGTCCCGATTCCACCAAGGCGTACCCTTCCGACCGCCGGTTATTCTATACGGAATGGAACCTATCGCAGCCTTGGAGATAGCTTCGGTAAACTGCATTGCTATAGTATCGGGGTCATCTGTCGGCGAGACTGTCTCGGACTCCTCACTTAGTATACTCGTGAATCGTCTCCAGTCAGCCTTGGACGTGTTGAAATGTTTCCTGGGTATCGTCTCCAGTGCAAGTGCTTGTTGTTACAAGTAAAATCAGTATGTAAGCAAAGTGTAGTGCTGTATAGCCACAAAAGTGATGCGAGGAAGACATTATACATGCTAGAATGGACCGGTGGGAAAATCCAGAAAAAAACATACTAATTGGATTTAAATTAAAAATGTCGATTAATCTTAATATGAGGTGCATTTACTTAATAAAAAATATGTAGAAATATGCGGCTGAGACTCATCGAATGCTCTCAAATACTTATGACGAGACCGCTATCACTGAAGGAACGTGTCGTGAGTAGTTTCAACGCTTTATGAACGGGGATTTTGATATCGAAGTCCGGCATCGAAGCGGCGGAAGAGTTGCAGCAGTGGAGGAGGCTTTTTACTCCATGAAGACTCCTGTGAAACGCAAGAAGAATCGGCAAATAAGATCTATTCAATGGATTCATCTCACAAGGGGAACTTTGAACAAGCGCAGGTTAAAAGTGGTACCGATTTTCTTTGACACTGAAACGTATTGATTATTATTAGTATGCCCTGTCAAAATATTAGCGACGATGGCTCACTGAAAGACACTGGAAAAAAAGACAAAAAAATAAAAAGGAAACACCTATTCGTTTCACACGGTGAAGAACCATTTTTGTGGGTTTCGTCCAACCCTCACTCCTAAACGGACGAGCAGATGTATCCGAATAATAACAACTTCTTTCAATGCAATTCCTACTATTGATTTAGAGCATAAATGTTGAAATACTATTCGATCTATTGTTAAGTTTTTGTTTCTTCGTTCATTTCCAATTTCATGCATTATTCTAATTTTTTCACAAAGTTAATAATTTGAAACTAAAATTTAAATAATCTGAAAACTGGAAAGGAATAAAAACTTTCAGTATTTCAGTGTGCGTTAATATATATAAAAAAGCGAAACATTAACAAAAGTGTGTGTTTTGCTTACCTAACGTTTTTCGTATTGCAGTAATATCCCACTCATTCTTTAAATTATATAATAAAACCAAAATTTGTTTTGATAACACAAACAAGAAATAAAGCTTTATAATTAAGGTCCCATAAATGTGTGAAAGATCTTAATTATAAAGCGGTAGAATTCGTATTTTGTTCTAATACCTAGATTGAGTATAGGAAAATAATATTGAGATGTTATCATGGCACACAATGCGAAACTTACTGCAGCAGTCCGTGACCTTTCACTAGGGCAAGAGTTTCGGTCTGTAGTGTGAAGGATTGACTGCCTCATGATTGTCCAAAATGCGAACGGAAACTAGACGCCAAAAATTGTCAAATTTCTCGATGTTCTTTCAGTGTCTTCCAGCGTGCCATCGTAGCAAATATTTTGACAGGACATACTAACAGTTAATATGCTTCAGTGTAAAAAAGTCAAGACCACTTTCGACTGAAAGTTACCTTGTCTGTTTCTGTCCTATTTGATTCACTTCATAGCACTTGAACGAGTTGCACTTGAACGAGTTACACTTAAACACTTGATACATAAACGATTACACTTTATTATAATATTATAAATAATTATTTAATAGTAATCAGAATATGTGAAATTGGTTCGGAGTGTTGTTCATCTCACTATGACAAAAAAATTCTTCCATATTATTTCACTGCATTGATATACTTCCCCGCCTGATCCATTAACCACGCATGAAAGGGAGAGTTTAAAACATTAATATTTCACTTAAAGCAGCTGTATTGCTTTTTTATTACCATACCACAGTAGGCAAACACAATGGCAATTAACTCAGAATATTCAATGACGTATCTCTGAGGCACAGAACAAAATTTCAATTAAAATACAAAACGGAGTAAAATTCTTGTGCGAAAAATATTTGTGCTGTAGTAATCAAGAATGAGAATAAACAAAGGATGAATAAACAAGCGTGCGTTTAGGTTGTATTCCTCGTGGAACATTTATGAAATGATAACATTGAACACTTTATCATTGATTACACAGGCCTACAAAAAAAAATATTTTTTTTTGGTGCCCAAGGTTTTTAAGCTGATTATTACTATGTTTGAGGCGCTGAATTCAAATATGGAACCCGTTTTTCTCTATCAGCTATACTTTGCTTTCAGGTAACTGAAGTTACTTACAGAAAAATCCACTAGGTGAAATTAGCATCTGTCTGTCTGCTAACTACTGTAGTCACCTTCAAGCTTCAACTCTGATTGAGGTTAGTTGCAGAGTTCTCACTGTGAATGCTTGTTGTATATTTCCTTCATGAGGTAAAAGATGAGTTCCAGTAGAAGAAGTTGTATAAATCATTCCAATGTGTTTTGCTACATATGCGGTGAGTATACATTTAAAGAGAACAGGAAAAGTGTCACAGACTTTATTAAGAAGGCATATCATGGATACTTTGGTATCAGACTTGGTGACCAGGAAAAATCATGGGCACCTCATATTGTCTGCAAAACGTGTACAGAACATTTACGACAGTGGACTACAGGAAAAAGGAAAAGTCTTAAATTTGGCATACCGATGGNTCTTGATAAGAATGGATCATGTTTTGCGCACATAGGAAGAAAGATGCCTCAGTTGAGTACAGAAAAGCTGAAAGCTGGTATTTTTGATGGCCCACAAATAAGACAGCTAATGAAGGATCCTACCTTTGTCAATTCCATGAATGAGTCAGAACGAGAAGCATGGACATCATTTGTTGAGGTCGTAAGAAATTTCCTAGGCAAGCACAAAGCTGAAAACTATGTTGATCTAGTAAACAATATGCTCACAAGCTTCAGAAATCTTGGCTGCAACATGAGCATTAAAGTTCACTACTTACACAGCCATTTAGATCGTTTCCCTGAAAATTTGGGAGACACCAGCGAAGAACAAGGTGAAAGATTTCACCAAGATATAAAAACTATGGAGGATCGCTATCAAGGGAGATGGGATACCCATATGATGGCAGATTACTGCTGGAGTTTGAAAAGAGACTGCTCCAAGAAGCAACACTCTAGAGCGTCACGAAAAAGAAGCTTCAAAAGTGTTGAGTGACTACTTGCAGTGATCAATACTTTTCATTAAGATCAGGTAAAGAGAGTTTGTTTAGTGTTTCTGCAATGATTTCTTTAGTTTATGTTTTCCTTTATTGGCCTATGAAATAAAATTAAATTATAAAAAACCTGTGTTTTATTTATTTGTGTATGATAAATTTAGATTACAAATAATATTGCATATAGGCCTATAAAAACATAAAAAATAAAAAAAATTTAAAAGTAGAGCTGTTAGAAAAAAACTGATGCCATATTTAAATTCAGCGCATCAAATACATATAAAATCAACTCAAAACACTTCGGCACCAAAACCACTGTTGGACTGTGTTATTTAATATTTAGCGTATGGCTGCGTACATAATAGAACAAAATACATCAACACGGTTCGAGGCACTATGTTGCTGAGAGCGGGAAGTCAGAATAACGGGGTAGGTTTGATGCAGCCAGTGATTATTCTCATCGTGTCGTTAAATACTGTGTCAATTTTCTTGGTGAGCGGACTATACAGCCATGTCGCGGCGCAGTATTCACCTGCTGAGAAGACAAGACTGAGTGCTGTGGTGCGAAGGGTGTCGGCTTTGGATATAGGTTTTATCATTGATTGTCCAATACAATGACTATGTGGACGCTCCGTGCATAGAACGCTCATATTATTTTCCCCTGATGAATGCGACGTTTTTTTCCGAAGATTCGATCACCGCGGTGATGTTAAAAATTATTTCAGAGATATTAGTAAGACTCTATAAAGGGGGTCATACGCACGACGCCATCTTTGAGTCACAATGACATATTGACACGTAAAGTACAACCGTTAGAATCGCGCTTTCCTAATATTCGTTCATTGTTGCAAATTCCTATCGTATAAATTCAAGATCTTGAGAGTTTGAATTTAAAAAAAGCTGTTTGTCATTTTAATATCACGGCTTTTATGGTGCAGAAGTTAGGTATTAAAAGATACAATTACTTCGAGACATAGGTAAATAAACTAAGGTTATGTTCTTTAACTACAATTAAACAAATGCAAATGTATACTGACTGAATAAAACGCTTTGTTTAAATTCTTATATCATTTTTTATACTACAATTAAAAATAAAGAATACAACAGCTTTTATTCTTGCAGTATACATTGAAAGTGTCAATGTCAAACGATCTTTAGGAAGTAATTACATGTTTTTCCAGAGTTGGAATTAATGTACTACTAATGGGATATAACATTCACAATATGATGAAAATCCAAATCGTCTCCCTGCAGTCGTAGATTATTATTTTTAAAATTATTTTAAATTAAACTAGCAATAAGCAAGTTAAGCGCAAGATTTACAGTACACTGAATGCATCGCAATGGCGCCAATATGGCTGCTTCGTATTCCTGTCATTATAGAGCTATCATCATAGTCATTATAACTCTTTCCTCTTGAAAGAGATAATACACGCATCCATGGGATGGAAGTCCTAAACGGTATGTTTTCGTTGATATACACATGATGAATTGACTACATTTTTCATCAACTATAATAGCGTTGCAAATTGAGATAAAATATCTTAGGAGGAAATAATGTTATATTTTTTGAGACAAAATACTTATTATGTTCTTATGTTAAAAAAATGAACATCGTTTCGAACTCTTTTATTCGGGACTATTTTATTATCAAAGTTTAATTTATCATTTCAATATTTTTTTCTTCAACTTAAGATAAGTTTTAACTGTGTTGAAAAAATTTCGATTGCTCAGTGTTTCAGTGTAATGTATATGTATTTAAATATTTAGCTTGTAATATTGTTTAACATTGTGAACTTCTATTTGTAAGATGTTTAATTTTGCTTGTAAATTATTGAATGCATGAGAGTATTGTTATGATCTTTAGTAAATGATTTTATTAGTAAATGAGTATTAGTAAATTGTATAGTAAATGAGTGTATTTCTTCAATTTCATACTTTCGAATTTATTTTTGTTAAGTTGGTCTATCATTTAATTTTTAGAAATTATGGACAATATATATAGTGTATTGATGTATTCATGTATTAACAGCACAGTGTCATCAAAGTCGTACTGCACCCTATGTTATGTGAATTTAAATAAAACAAATTTTAACAAAAACCATAACTACAGGACAACGTGATATAAACATATTAACCCCTGTAAATTTGATGTTGGGGTTAGGTAAAGGTTTATATTTGTATTTTGTTTTATCTTGAAATAAACATTCATTCATTTTGTAAATATTTTTTAAATTTAATTTATATCAAGTATATATGTCAAGGTTACCCTCTACTGTACTTCTTTTATTGATTTCTTCGCCGTACTCTATAGATTAATGAAGCCAATGCTAGCGTCAGTAAGTCCGGAAAAACAAGGTTTTGGTATACTTATTTCATGCTTTATCAATGTACGTCGTATTTTTACTTGATATTTCCCTGGCATAATGTATAAATGTAGATTAAGTAACGATGATAAATCGTGAAAAATGGTAATGCAGTGATCGTGTAAGGGGATACGCGCTCAGAACGGTCTCTTGATAATCCATGATAAAGTGTGACAATAAATCAAGAAACTTTTACAGCGGAAATTGAACAACCCTTTCCCTTATGGCGATACTACGTGCAACTCCCAAGAAACGACAAACAAACACACACACAGTATTGACGATGATTGCAGAGTTGTTGACGTAGTGGACTCTCCAGTTCCGGTGCAGTGGGTTCGATCCCGGTCGAGGTCGGAGGATCTCTCGAGTGCGAAAATCCAAACAGGACATGTAGTATGATTATACTGCATGTAAAAGATCCCTTGAGCATAATAATAACAATAATAATAATAAATTTATTGTCAATAAACAGTACAAACTGCGTATGACCACGTGGAGGACAATAAACTAATTTACTCTCCGGAAGCAAGCAAGGGACCATCCCATCAATTCCGATCAAGGGCCCTAAGGCAGAGGCGGATTCAAAAATTTCAGCAAAAGTTCCTAGATAAGATAAAAAGTTAACTGCGAGTTATAATACATATATAATGTCAATATGTTTGTAAATTAACGCAAATATGTTTGTAAATTTACATGTGCAAGTTATTATCGAACTATAGATTTTTCTGAGTATAGTGTTTAAAAATCATAAGAGTTGAAAAAACACTAAATTCGCGATTTATTGTTACAATAAACACGCCCCTAGACAAAGCCTAGAGAACCTGTATAAGAAATCCACCTCTACCCGAAGGAAAAATGGAGAAAAACCCGGGCCAGGATGGGATGTTCTCGGTGCCAAATGCTCCCAATCAAAGTTGGCACTTCCTCTACCAGATGTCAGTGGAAGAGGGAACGTCGGAATGTCATTCAGCCCGTAGGGTCACAACTAAAGAAAAAAATGGGTCACAATTGACGAGAGCCGAGACCGAAACGCTTATTATGATTAAACCGTAAGTAGCTTCAAATACTGACGCTGGAATTCGTGAAAGCTTACACTGATACAATGAACAGGAATTACTGTTCTTTCACACAATCTCCTCAGCGATGTCTGGTGGTGGGGAAGCATCGAAGGGCTCGTTGCTACCAGTTCAAAAATGTACACATGACATATAGTACAATTATATTGCTTATAACAGATCCATCGTAGGATGTTTTCGGCGAAAAATGCGCTCAAGTAGATTTCCGGCTTCGTTTGACTTCGATTATGTCAGCGGTTAAACATTACCAAACGAAATAGATATGTCATTTCAAAAATAGAAAATCATCCCGGTATTGCCTCATGAGAAGTTTCAAATTGAGAATAAATACATTTGTTTATTTGCATTTTAATTATCCAATATTCGCTATGACCGCTCTGCTTCCAACAAGGTATTGCAGAGCTCCTTAATTCCCTTTTCGTTCTTTTTTAAACAATATTACAACAGACACGATGTTGAATCCAGTCTTTGCTATCCTCACGTATTTCAGTTTGTTGTCCCGTTTCACATCTCACAATCTGTGTCGCCTCTTTCTTCTGGTTATTTATTTCTTCTAGTCTCTTTCTCCCTCATTCTTTAGATAGAGCTCTTTCCTAATTCTTTTTTCAATATATCTCGTATAACACATACTCTTGACACATAATCTCTGTAGTCTCGATACCGCGTCCTTCTTTTCATTAATTATTCCTCTTTGGTTTTGTCACTTATTCCTTCTACCTTCAATCGCCTTAAATATCCAGCCCTTTCTTTACCATGCTCTTCATCTTCCTCTGCCCTTCCACTCATGCAGTCACTCTGTTCTCGAATCTTCCGTGTGATGAGGTGTTTATTAAAATTACCGTGACTTCATTGTAGACTTGTCCTGTGAGAACACCCACTTTCACTCTTGCGACGTTCAACACATATATGCAAAAAAATTCAAAAATAGACTCTGCTGGAGTCGATTCGTTTTTCGATCTTAAGAGATCCGGAAATTCGTTTTTTCGACCGATTACAATTGTTTCCTTACACATTCGGAAGTAAAAACAATCGTTCTTCAAATTTTTAAAATGTTCTTTCTTTCATCTTCTTATGAAGTACTCTTAAGATTATAGAACTAAAATTCTAAATGAAGTGTTTCGAAAAACCAACAAGGCACACGATTGAAACGATCATAAAATTAATTATTTAATAAATACGTAGTTATTCATTTTGTATTCCACAAAGAATCGTAGATATTTTAGTAAAAATAAGAGATTAATAATAATAATTAAAGTATTAATGACATTACTGCCCGTGGAAAATCCGCTGCTACCCGGAGGAAAAACGGATAAAAACCCGGACCAAAATGGGTTACCTCATTTAATGGATTTCTCAAATAGTTAAAACATCGTATTTCGTAATACAGTGGAGTCTCTTTAACTCGAAATCCGTTAACTCTAATTCCTCTCTGAGACGAAGAAATTAGCCATTCCCTTCCGTTGAAATACAAAATACCCTACAACTCGATTTAGACGCTATAACTCGAACTGGATATGATTTCCGTATGATGTACTATCCATATACATCACGCTCTCTAACTCGAACTACAAATATAGCGGACTCTATAACTCGAAAAAGCAATATGAAGACTTTGCGGCCTCTGTAAATCGAAATTCTTTTTGCGAGATCTATAACTCCGTGCAATAGTTTCGTTGTCGTCAATAACCAATTACAGGAAATGGTTTCGTTCGTTCATTGAAAGATGAAACAATATATCCAGGATATATTTAGTGCCTTGTTTGCAATCGAAAATACAATTGATATTGCATGATAAATTAAAAGTCGTTTCTATGTTGCTCATTTTTTTATTGGTATTAGAAAGCTTTTTCGGCTGCATAGCAACCATCGTCAGTAACACACACTGAAAGTAATTGTACGTGAGTTACGTAAAACTCCATTGTATAATGTCATGTACTATTTATAACTGTTCTGATGCCCTGCTTAAATTTTCAATGCTAAATAGGAAACCAGTGAAACGTGCCTATAACTAGAATACATGGGGGGAAGTAGTACCTGGCATAACACTCAGATAAATAAAATAGACTAGCCGCATAAAATATAATATTCATATTTCGATACAGAATATAAGTTAGACTGAACTTCCGTGCGATTTCATCGCACAGATTGATCTAGCAACATCTGCAGCATTTCAACGAATAACAAGGGAGAAACAGCACTGCAAAAATTAACATGTTTCCGAATATAAAGTATGAGAAGCGAATGACGTTCTGCTGGGAGGAAAGTGTTCAATTGCAATCGTCATGAGAGGAAAAGTCGAACTATTGTTGCCACTGTTATGCTGCAGTTACTTAGGCTTATTGAATACATATTTTATTACTATATTTGTCTTTTCTTGGTCTTGAAAGTAAAGTTAAAAAATAGTTTCATTTCTTTAAACTTAGAAGAATTTTCAATTATTTATCTACCTTTTACAGAGACTTATTTTGATTTTAAAACATTTGTATTAACAAATATCAACATAATGTTTCGACATCAATTCATATCATTACTTGGTGTTCGCAATAATTTTATGTAACCTGGCAACACGGCCTAAATTTAAAAATACACTCACATAATGATCGTAATCTACAACAGATAACAAAAAAGAATATATATTATAACAAAACGCTGTCATATATACTCCATAATTTTTACGTAGTCGATCTTAAATTTATGCAGTGAGATATCCTTTTTATGAATATCATGTCTGTTATGTATCTTTATAAATAACTACTTTCTTCGTCTTTGTTGTGAAGCTCACATATGCACTTTCGGATTGAGGTCAGATACGTTGGCAGGTGGTATCGAGTTTAGTAGGACACCGTGACGCGGACTAGATAGAATATAAAAGTCTCGTAGGAAGACACGTTCACTCTCATTTTGCCGTCACGACGTCACCGTACGCCGCTCTGTGGCCCTGTCCGGCCAAACACCAGAGAACCGCTGCCATGACCACCGAGCTGGCTACATCATGATCGTCCGCTCTAGAACCACTCACATCGACGCCAATACCGTCTGCCTTCGAACCTCGTAATCAGTGAGTATTAAACACGTATTACCCACGAATGGCGTTTCACTGCGGAGACTAACCCCGCTCCCCTCCTCACAGTCCAACCATATTATATGTCGTTTCTTGATGGCCCAGACCGCTCGCTGGAGCCGATGTAAACCAAGAACCCACGACATCTTGAATCCTAACATTTCAACATCCATTTGATTATTGTAATGATATAATATTTACATAAAATAGACATAATTACTATAATAGTAAAAAACATAAAAGACTTCATATCATTTAAATCCATCAAAAATTTATTCACACGATATCACGTCGTATCTAACTGAACACCGCTCTCTATCCGTTTCGGGAACAGACATGCGTTCATGATCTGTTCTCTTATGACACGTACTTCTTTGATGTGCAGTAAAAAATCTCTTTACGTCACTGAGAGGTAAACATTTCACACGATTTTCGAAACTTTTGTTTCGGAGATACAGAGATGTTTTGGAACTTCATATCCCGTAGTCATGTAACGCAACGTCATGTTACAATACAATATCATGTTCTATTGTACAGAAGCTTTTGTATCGATTGAAGCTTACATTGATCACAGTGCAAACTCAATGGAACTACATGGAACAGAGACAGTTGGAAATCGGCCATTATTATCAGCTGTAGTGCAACAAAGCTTATTATGTTTGTTTAGTATCTTGCTCCGAGCTGAAATTTGTGTTTGAAGTAAATCGTTGATGTAAATTGCATCCATACTGTTGATATTAATAATCTCTTTTACTTTACATTTCTGTGAAATACTTTATTAAATTCCTGTATGAATTTAAAAGTCTGGAGTGTGCCCTACTATTTTTTTCCATCTGCAATTCATAACAAGAACTCATTGCACTAAACACCCTATACGGCACTATAAATTAAGAAAAAAAGAAAAAACATTTCCAAAAAGAAATCATATTATATTATAACTATTAAACAAGAGGATATTAAAAGATCAATCGGTTTCAAAATATTTATTATCATACTACATGATACACATCTAAACACGATAAAGTCACATTCAAGTATAGATTGCATGAATTACTTTCCACCTCAAACTCTTGACTCTTTTGCCTTTTTGTAGGCAGATTTTAAAAAGCACCTCCCAGACAACTCTTTTTTTGCGTACATTTTTTCTCCTGTTTCTCTAAAACTGTGCGACGTACAGAAATGCTGTTTAGCAATCTGTACGCAGAATTAACTGACCAATCAAAATGCTTCCATGCATATTTTCAAAAATTTGAATTAAAAAAACAAACAGAAGTGGAGAGCTGTGTGTAAAAACAAAGTCGTTATGAGGCTCCTATTCCAGAAATAAGGCTCCTTCTTCTATTCCCAACGCATTCAAAGTCAATCGAGATATCAATTTTTTCATGAGTTATCGGAGGAACAAAATTCTTAACATACACAAACACACATATACGACATTGGACATCATCGCCAAATTTTGAAAATAAACTCTCATGGAGGCAATTCGCAAATATCCGAAGAGATCTCTATTTTTGTTTCTTCGACCAATTACAATTCTGTGTGTAATTGGAGAGTAAAAACGACCTGAGTTCTTTAGCGGACAGTCGAATTTTGATTCATATTAATAAAATAAAAGACGTCACAATGTCGTAAAAACGAGTTGGATTCTAGAAATAGACATAGAACACAACGCGAGACTTCGTCAGGCGAGAGAGAGAGAGAGAGAGAGTTCATTGCTAGAGGAGGTGACTCTTCTTAAAGTAACAGCAAGAGACGTCACTGGGATCTAACAATGTTACAAGAGTACACAGGATCATTTAAAAAAATATATATTCAAGAACGCAGAAAAATTAAAAATAAAGTTCATTAAAATTTTAGTTTGAATGAAAATTAACACCAGGATAATAATAACGAACAAAATTATATTTTTTACATCAACAGTATAATTATTATGATGTTGATCTTGACCAATATATGGGTCGTTGTTTGAATAGTCGACCATCGCGAAGTTCAACAAAAAACCTTTTTCTCTTAGTTAAATTACGTCGGAAATGAGGTTTATGCCGATTGATTCCATATTTTTGTCATTTTCTGCCATTGAGTGAATCCAAGTCTGTTTTGACATAAATCAAGTCTATACGAACAGCAAATGCAAAATGCTTAAAAAGTACTCTCATGAAGATAATTGTAGTGTTTTATACGGAAAGTTTAGACTCCATTCTATTGTTTTCAACCATATTATTATTTTATTTTTGTGAAACGAAGACCATTTTTGAGTTCCAAAACGGAAAAGGCTACTTTTTTTCAAAATTAATTGTCCAAAATACAATATCACGGATTTTCACGATTGTTATTTGAAAAATAGTCAAATGAATTGAATTTTCATTGGTAAAAATTTGATCAATCGTTTTTCATAATTGACAGAGATATAGTCAATTACATCGAGGTACTATATTTCACGATTTACGTAGTTACGATTTACGTTACGAAGTAAGAGTCAATTGACTAGTAGTTTTGTAATCTTTTACCTCCAACAGTCAAAGGCTTTACTTGGTAACCGTTAACATCGATTTGAAATTCTAATGGATTGCACACACACATTCGGAGTGAGTTCCTGGAGCACCAAGGAAACCTCTTGGTGATAAATAAATGAAAGAAAAAAAGATACATCAATTTGTTCGTGAGTTATCGGGGGAACGAAATTCTTAACATACATACACACACATACGACATTGGACATCATCGCCAAAATTTGAAAATAGTCTCTCCTGGAGCCAGTTCGTAAAGATCCGAAGAGATCTCAATTCTTTCATTACAATACTTTCCTTACAATCTGTGTGTAACAGGAATGTAACAGAAAAGATAATCCAAATCATGCATCGAAGTATGATTGTATCTTGACCCTCAAATTTTCAGATTGGTTTATACATGTATTTTTATGACTCAAATATTTGAGTACATCCTACAGGCTCAATTATTCAAATTGCTCTGATGAATTCGATTTTAAAGCTAGTAGGATGTAGGATACCTATGAGCCTTTTTATCACGCAACCTTTTTATCCATGGGGATGTAAACCGAAGTAAAAAACAACGCAGACGACTTTTGGAGTCTGTAATATATTAAGAATTTACTTTAACAATTATTTTAATAAAAAATTATTATATTAAATTAAGATTCAATATTATTTTATATTTGTCTTGTATATTAAACAAGCAATTATTTGATAGCGTTCTTATGTAAAATCAACAACGAAAGTTTGGGTGAAATCCTTTCTTTTGTGTACTTACAGATGTATATACAGACTTACAATTATTTTATTCGTGTTACAGTACGAGTAAAGAGTATGATTTCTCTGCAATATTAACTTTCAAAACATGTGCTGAATCATTATGAATTATTGGGTTTATAATTATTCATAATGTAATAAATGAGTCTGCTAAAATTATATTGTATATCTAAAAGGGACTTGAGATATCTATAAATAATAAAGTATGTGGCAACTTTTCGAACTATTTTCTTCAGCTTATGTAGTTATTTAATTTTGATTCTGTTATAATTACTAGACTAGTTTCACTTACTTGGGGTGTTTCCCTCAGGTCCTTGAACATAGAATATAATAAATTTACCTGAAAATATTGAAATACACTAACATTCTGTACGGTCATAAGAACGTTTAGTTTTATTTAGCGAGATTATTTTGTTTACTTTTGTTCAGATATTATTATTTAAATATGCTTCCATTAAACAAGTCAAGAATCTGTGAGCTGTATACTCTTTAGTGCATATTCAGTCACATCTCTCGATGGTTGAGCTTCCATGAACAATTTCTTTAAATCTCATAGGTTCATTCAAATTTTTCGCCTTTGAGCTAAAAAAAAGTGGATGAAATGGTTGGACATAGTGTTACTAGCTTAATTAATTACAGACTCGTTTCGTGATTATACTGGAATCCACGAACCTGCACTTCCCCGCCAGAACAATTTAAAATAACTTGACATCCACGCCATCGACCCAGACATACAATCGATACGATCAACCTACGACGTCACGCTATCGAGTGACCGATCGATCGCATCGACAGCGCGCAACCATCAAGCATGCTACGGACGAGCGACCGTCCTCACTTGCGATCAGTCAACATCCCGCATCACATCACTTCCGCATCTAGCAGCCACGACGTGTGGACGCTCTCTCTGCAAACCTCGCCCCAGGAGTCAACATCAAGTTTTAGTTCTCTCATCACTCGGCACGCAAACCGACGACTTCCCTTTCAGTTTGTATCAGGAGACAGTTGGGGGAATTATTCTCAACATCAATATTATCTCGCGAGGGCATCGACACGCCGTTGACAAGTGATCAGCAATTAACTGCTCATCAACTCAAAACCATCAACTCGACATGGACTCAACGCCATCCGAAATGAATTTTTGAAGGAACGGATCGTCTCACCTCATCACAGTGTATCACCTGAACTTCAGTTTTGTATTCTTTCATTACTTGCAACTTTCATGTCATTAAATTTGTTTGTTGGCACTTCAGGGTTTTAACACACCTCATCTACCTTTCTCATGTTCTGTAATTTGCGTGTAAATTCATGGTCCTTCGAAGTCGAACCTCATCCTACAAGTACTGGGAATTTTCAACTAAAATTGCCTTTACAACCATAAAAAAATGGCAGATACTACTTTCCCCATATCTTCTAGATGAAGGTAAGTTTCAATCAGTTTCATGTTTAGCATCAAACAATGTAAACAGGACATCAGAACAGGTATTAATAGTAAATATATATAATACATAAGTTACGCATCCTTTTCAAATAAATGAGTCTAACAGCTTCTTTTCTTGATGAAATTTTTAAATGCTGGTATCTCGGAGAGAAAAATGTGAAAAAATGAAATATTACAAAATCGTAGACTTTTAATTCTCGACAGTATGTGTAACTTCATTTGTGTGATTTGCTGCGTCCGATTATGCAAAAAATACAAAACGAACGAAAAAACTGGAAGACATGTGCTCGGTAATGTATGTGATGTTCCAACGCTTCGAACTGTATTATTTTCGTCGGTTTATACATGTATTTAATTTTGATTTTACTTTACTTAACTGGGAGTGTTATCCCCACGTCCTCTACGTGGAATATAATAAGATATAATCCCCAGGAAATCCGTGTTGTGAGTGTTGTTATCTTAGAAGTTACATCATCTCAATTATCCTGTCTCTCTCTCTCAGACTGCTTCAATTCAGTTGTGTCCATTATGTAAATTTACATTATTCATTCGTCTTGTGGACACGGTTTGCTCGGAATCCGCAGATGAGATGTCAAAACCCTTCAACTTGTTCATATATTTCTCAAAAGCAGCTGAGAAATCCTCTTACTGTGACTTGTTGATCATAATGGAAAGGACAAGATGTGTCGTATTAATTCATTAGTGACCATTCACTCCACTCACTGCCCAGATTATTACGTAGCATCGTGATTGTTTTGCACTCTGTTGTGATCGCAATCTCCTTCTCTTAAATGAGGGCAGATGTTTGTCTCCATAATACGCAATTCACGTACAGAACCTCCATAAATACTCAGACAAAAGGGTGGCTGCGACAGTTTGTAATTAACCCCATCCGCCCACTGAACGTGACTTCGTGGGGGGGGGCGGGGGGGGGGGTTAGGAGGGTCCTAGCTACGGGNGGGTTAGGAGTGTCCTAGCTACGGGAAACGGAAATGGAGAATAGTATAATCTGCCTCATGACAATAATTGTATTTATTTAGTGTTGATGCTTATATGTTGTTCGAAAGTATCCTATTTATGAAAGACTAGCTGATTACCCAGCGACGCTCGGAAATTTTTTACTAGTTACATCCATCCTTTTTTTACTTACGAAAAACACTATATTGTAGATTCAAAAAAATTTCACGTACTGGTTTTTAAAAAAACAAGTAGAGTTTCCTTATTTTACAATTTCATAATAAAATTTCAATACAAAACTTGAATGTAAACACCATTTTGAGTGTCACCTCCTGCTGCAATAGTAAATAAATCCAAAGTTGTCCGTGAGAGAATACTCGAATCGACACGTCACCAATTATTCTAGTTCGCCACTTCATCTTTAGTGACAGGTATTTAACCTTCATGTGTGCTCAACTTACGAGTCATTATGTCACTTTTGTTTCAAAAGTCCCGAAATCTAAGGATTAAACCCGTCTTTTTCGATTCAGTATGTTTACATGACACTTCCCACTCCAACTACGGGGTTTCTGGGAATACATCCCCCTTCTATAGCGGATTTATTCTTACAGAGGTTCTCTAGGTTTTTGTCTAGGGGCGTGTTTACTGTAACAATAAATCGTGAATTTAGTGGGTTTTTTTTTCACCTCTTACGATTTTTAAACACTATACTCAGAATAATCTATAGTTCGATAATAACTTGTACATGTAAATTTACAAACATATTTGCGTTAAATTACAAACATATTGACATTATATATGTATTATAACTCGCAGCTAACTTTTTATCTTATCTAGGAACTTTTGCTGAAATTTTTGAATCCGCCTCTGCCTTAGGGGCCTTGATCGGAATTGATGGAATACGTCCCTTGCTTGCTTCCGGAGAGTAAATTAGTTTATTGTCCTCCACGTGGTCATTCGCAGTTTGCCACTGCTTTTTTGACGATAAATTTATTATTCTCCTAATCTGAATGGAGGCCTAACTCTGACGTAACATCGGGAGTGTCAAGAGGTTTCTGCGTCTCAGGTAGAACGAAACCACTCGCCGGGAGACGCGCTGCTAGAATTTATAAGCGTATGAGACAAGACACAATGGCGGCACCGCACCTGCACCATTCATTAAAAAGGCCTGTAGAATCTAAATTATTCGTCCTAATTTTACGATTGAAACATATTTTTTAATATTTGTTACATGTAAAAGCAAAAAAAAAAAAAAAACACACACACACTAAATTTAATGATGATTGTTTTCTGGTTTCCTTACTTACTCTCTTACATTGAAGTATTTTAACATTTCTATTTGTAATTTAAAAAATCGATAATTTATATTAACTTTTGAATGTAGGCATATGCTGTAACGCGTTTTTTGTAGAACTCTTTAGGGGAAACAATATTTCCATGCATTGTTATCCCCTGTCTCTAACCGTTTAAGCAGAGAAAGGAAACATACCTCTTTTTCCCAATTTCATGGACATTTATGGTCAAACTTTCTACCATTCTTTTTACGCTTTAAAAAAATAAAAGTTAGGTTATGTTCATCTTGGTCATCTAAACTGTCACCTTGCCAAATTTCATGACGATCGGTTCTGTGCTATAGTTGTGATTAGGTACAAAGCAGACAGACTCGTATTCATGTTACGCATTTGTATTAGTATGGATTGTCCCTCGGACCGTGCTATGCGTCGTAACCTATCACGAGCTCCGACAACAAATATTGACATTGTCCCACAAACTTCTGAGTCTGCTCCATTCACGGATGGGTACGCGAACTGTTTGGACTGGAGGGATGGGTCAGCAATTCACAATGGATGGTTATATACACTCATGTAACTCCAGTCCGGTTGATATTTATGTGGGTGGGAATACTACAAAAATTACATCGCAGAATGACTCCCGACCTGTTTACTTTTTACTACATTTTCTATTCGAGCGAATGAGATTGGGATGTTAAAGTGAAAGAAGCAAACAGGCAAACAAACTCGAGTTATTTCTATCTTCTTCCTACTGTATTTCATTTCTAGTCTTCCTAAAGTTTTTTTTATTATTATATTCTTGTCTGCTAAGATTTTACGATAGAATGAAATAAAAAATGAACTTACGGACTTTTATGGACGAATAATATAAGATATCACTGTGTTTCGGCTTTGTTTTAAGTCGTCGTCACAAAATAAACATCCATCATAAGGACGAAAGTCATTCATTATTTATTTTATTATATTATATAATGATGTTAATTGTTGCAGAATTTTACAATAGACTCGCCGATAACCGAAAATTGACACGATGGATCTATCTGGGGACAATGGCATCGTTCTCAGCATCAAAAAATTGACCGAATCCATATACCCGGGCCTCTGGTACAGATAATTTTTTTGTGCGGCTGTGTTATTCTCCTTAAAAAAAATACTGATTACATGTTTACTCTGTTCACAGGGAACTCATTGATCGGTGCTCTAAGGTCACTGAACTCAATATATTTCCATATTTTGCTTTAATGATTATACGAATGGGAAATTTTTGCAGAATTCGACGGTATTTCCTCACTAATTCTGTATGAATGTAACCAAACACTTCAATTCTCAATTCTTCCTCCCCCCCCCCCCGAAAAAAAATGACAACGGGGTGAATGGTGAAGGATGAGGTTTAAAATAGAAGAAAAGATGTTATTTTCACGGACGAGAAAAACAAAAAGGAGAAAGGGCTGACCAGGAAAGTGAGAGGTTGTACGAATAAAAAAGAATGATGTACGAGAGTAGTAGTCATGACGTAGGTAGAATAAAATCACTAAAATATCTTAAATCGACATAAACAGTGTAACATGTACTTATTGTGATATCAACGTTAGAAAAACATACTTCACCGGCCATTTAAACGAAATAATTGCTATCATAACTGATGTTGAAATACATCGCGTCTTATGAAGGAAAGACTTATTTACAAGATGAGACCAGCTTTTAAAACATGAATTTGTAGTAAATTTTCCACAATAGTGTTTATAACCTCACTTTTATCTATACGTCACCGGACATCTGAGAAAGATATATTTCACTTTTTCTGCGATGTGATGCATAAATCACGAATCCGTGGCACTGGGCCGCCACATTTCCACATGCTCTCGCGCATTTCAAACGAGCGAGCGAGTCTCGGAATATTGTACTATATACTGTACTATTAACTCATAGATACAAATTAAACCATGATTTTTAATCTATAATTCATTTGTTGTGTTTTAAAACAATTACAATAATAATAAAGAAAACGTTAAAACTTCGGTTGGAATCATTCGGAATAACGGAGAGTTTGTTAAGCAAATGAACATGCGTTTCGTACATTCTAGAAGCATTAAGAAGAGAGCTCACGAATAATTGGTTATGATATTCTCAGAGAAGTCAAGAATTCGACTAATAGTTATTCTGGGAGACACAAGAACGCTGTGATTGGTATCCTGAAGTAATATAACAATAGGAGGGGAAGCTCGGGCAGTTGCGTGACAGCACCTTGAGGGGCACTGGAACCGTTTTACCCGTAGTGACGTCGAGACTACTTTTCTATTAGTTATTGTATGTCTTCGACAGAGAGGGTTACTGTTGTGTTACCAGTTCTGTGAATAATACAATGAAAGAAATTTTCCAAAATTCATGACGTCCTTATGCAGATCAATGAAACAGCGTGAAGTAATCACGACTTACTTTAGTCGTTTCATTGCTTCATGTTTTTATATTTAACATTTTAGCATTAGTTTATTCATATATTTAAATTGTTTTAATTTCAGTTCAGGTTTTAGGCTTTTAATAGTCTCCTTTTATGCAGTGAATGCAGAACGTAGTTGCAGAAAGAACCGCTCGACCTGCTAACGTACCGAACAAGTAGTTTTGATACCAGTCACCCGTAGCGTGGTTGTAGATTTAGTTGACGGAACTCTCCATAGATGGTGCCACCCTATTTCCCCTCCTGGTTGTAATATTACTTCATGATTGGGAATACGAGCGCAACGCACTCCAGAAACTGATTAGAGTGAGATTGAATTACGACCGTAAACACAAGGCTCTATAGAGAGCGCGTTGCGCGAGTGCCATTTTGTTACAGACTTGACAGAGGTTGACTTCTCAACCCATATAAATACGCGTAAAAACTTTGTTTGCTTTTTACTGTCTGTATTTACTTACAACTTTAAATTGCGACTTGAAATATTTATTGAAACGTCTAAGAACAAGTACAATTGAACATATTTATACACAATTAACTTTTTACACAATTCCGAAAAATTAAGTGAGTTGTAGGTTATGTTATAGCATAGTTTCAAATATCTGTTTACTAAAATTAATTTTAATGCCATAAAAATTATATAGAAAGATAAAATCCTCACTTATTTCTGAAAATGATTTGAATAAATCAAATTTGACATAGTTAATTTTTTATAGAACAATTAGAAAGACGATACGTCCAGCAGATGCTACAAGGAATTATTAAACAAAAGAGATGTATGAATTTTACTAATTAAATAACTCTGTTAAGATATTAAGCAACAATATTCATTATTCGACTACAGGGACGTAAATATAAGTATTTTACCTTAATGGAAGACTTATGGCTGTTAAAGTATTGACACGCTATATAATATCATTGGCTTTGATGACGCTCATCTGTCTGTATGAAGCTCCAGTGAAGATGGCGAAATTATCATAGCGACGTAGCAGACGTCCTTCTTTATAGAGTACTTCTAGTTCATTAGTAGAGAGCGCATGGAAGATATCCTACTGAAACAAAATAAACCAAGAACATCGGTGTATTTGATTTCGCTCAATAGTTTTTGCAGGTGTTGTACTACGATTTGCATTTCAAACAAACATTTCACATCGTTTAAATTCATCTCTGCATGCGATACGTCGTCACCCCCCACGATCAACAGAGAGCAGTCTCTTTTTTTAACACTGAGTTTAAAGTAGAGTTAATCAACTGACGGTTAAAAATATCCACGTGAATCAATGTTCTTCATTTTCTCTTCGAACTTCTTCTATATTCTCTCTTTCTAGAAACTATTTCGACATTCATGAGACTACAACACACGTAATATGGAGGAGGGCAAGCCTAACATAGTCATTCGATAAAATTTCTGGAATTATTGTGCGAGGTCAGTTTAGAGCGTATTTTCTATTGAAATTTTTTAGTAATAAAAGTGAATTATTTGAAATGTCTGTTGCATTGAAATCGGGAAAAGTAATCGATGGAATTATTTCAAACTTCGGAGGACAATTCTAAGGTGTACTTATGATTCTTGATACGATTTATTAAATTAGAGTTTTAAAATATTCGAGAATTTATATTTCATTGTCTCGGTTAGTTAAAAAATATTAGAAATTCTCGGAGGATTAACGAATCCATATTTTGACTTCGTCAATACAGCATGTTGTGTATACTTCTGTTGATAAAGAGCGGTGAAATAATAATAATTGTTTGATACGTATTCTCTTTTACGAATTCCCTTTTTAACTTGATTTTTTACCGTAGTAAATGTTATATAAATAACTTGATACGAAGGCATTGTGATTTTCTTCGTATCACGCTTGTCAGGAACTGACATTTTATATCGAAAACTTTTCTACTCTTCGTTAAATTGTTCATAACGTTGAGAATAAGTTAACAGTCCTTGATTTCTCTTTACTTTTCTCTTTTCTAAATTTTATGTTTCATGTAACAAGATTTAAAAACCGTTGCAGTTATTATTTTTTTTTTTTTCATTTTGTTAATATTCCAACGCGGACAAGTTGTGTCTACATGCTTTGAAGTGAAAGCAACCGTTTTAATATCGTCGTAACTTTAACATCTAGAGTGACATTAGTAATTACATACGTCGTGATATTTTTTTAAAATGTGTTGTCAGAGAGGAGAGCCTGGCCACCTGCTGTGACGTACCCGCCACCGCCGCCGCCCCCGCTCCGCGTCACAGTCGTGAACGTCAATGTCGGCGCGGCTAACAATATATATGTAAACGAGAAGCAACGACAGGTCTTGGGCTTTTTCATTCCTGACCAGCGAATCAGCGTTAGGTTCTCTCGACCTTCTCCAATTCCCACCTCAACTGTCGGGAGCATAAGGTTCTTAGAACTGGGAACTGATCACGACAGAGCTCTATCCTCCCGAGGTTTGTCGCCTCCCGTCGTGACCTGCAGCAGTGCCGACAGCGGACCCACGATGACGACCAGTCTCTCGGCTTCACGTGTGCTGTAAGTGTTCCTATAATAAATAAGAGTCCACTGAAAGTCTTGCTCGTTTCTTCCTCC
>NNCF01132299.1:70456-96006 GCA_002313205.1 Laupala kohalensis | reverse complement strand
TATATATATATATATATATATATATATATATATATATATATATATATATATAAATATTTACACGGACGAATACACGGGAAGTGTCTCATTCTCTGTCAGTCGTCAGTAGAGTGAATACTGTCACCAGTGAACACTGCCATCTCGTTGTCAGATTACGCGCAGTGCCATCGAATTTTCTAGTACCAAGTTTCAGTGTCATCTGTCAGCACAAACTAACTCTGACGTTCAAGATAGCTGACAGAAGGCAACACCAGAGTTATTTCTTCAGTGATCACGATCGCCAGACGATAACGGGACTTCGGTAATTTAATCATGGTGGAAAATGTGCTAGAATTTTATATTAGTTTATTGTCCTCCACGTGGTCACACGCAGTTTGTACTGTTTTTTGACAATAAATTTAAAATTAAAATTTATTACAAACATGGAACAGCTTGTACCTATGAAAATTTATGCGAGAACATAAAGGAGAACCCTTTGCTTTGTTCGGATGAATTTTTGAAAAGACTTTATGTCTTTATCTAGGTTTCGTCGTATGAAATTTTCTCGCTTTAAAATTAAAAACTAGAAGAACTCTAACTCTCTTAGTTTTTAAATCACTTGCTTGCAAACGAACCAATAAAACGGTGCACGTAACCTTTAAGATTACGTGGAAAATAATTGTAGAATAATAATTATTCAAACTTCTCATGATGCCGTCAGTTAAAACAAGTTAATAATAGTAAAAATAAGACGACACAATTCATTATACAGACGCTAAATTAAACAAAATACAAATAACAACATAATGTTTCGATCTCAGTTGAGGGTGATACTCTGATATTCTGATGATTTTATTTTTAATTAGTATTATTATTATACCATTTACGAGAGAAAATAATTTTGACGATGCTACAAACATAAATTCTGAGGTGTGTTCGGGGAACATGGGGGTTCTCAAATTTTTTTATTTTAATAATTTTATCTGCATAAAATACTTTTAATTCATAATATTCATTGTAAATTGAACAAATTGTAACTGTTTTTGATAATAAAGGTATTATTATCATATCAATAACAAACAACATTAAAATAACGACGTTCCACAAATCGTACCCGGAACTTCTGGTATTGACCACTACACCACCCGTTCCTCTGCTGTGCTTCACTTCCTTCCGGACCCGAACCACGGTAGATCTAAGACACAGATAAGTGAACCATGTGGCACACCATGCTTTGTACGCTGAAGTATCGGTTTCACACGTACCTACATGTTACGGTGGATTATGCACATATTTCTTCCACGTACCTACAATTGGAGAAGATTTCATTATATGTGTAGGTTCATGGAATAAAAATAGGCATAAACAATGTTAAAGTTTCTAATCCCTTTTCAGACTTAAAATTTCTGGATGCTGACACGTATGATCAGATATAATAATAATAATATTAAACAATACATCACATTATTTCACGTTGCCAAGTATTCGCCTCTCTAGACTACACTTGCTAACATAATCAAGTGGCCAAAATAATTCACCAAGAGCTAGCTAATAACTTTAACTTGGTTGAAACAGTTCTCCCTAATATAAATTTGATCCATCACCTGTCTTCGAAAATAGAAATGCCACTTTGTACTGGAATAAGTAAATCATTAGAGACAGTGCAGTAGATCATAACAAGCCGGACATAATTTTAATAGACAAATCTAAAAGTAAAATTTTTATCATTAATGTAGCTGTTCCTTCCACTAACAATTTAAAAAAGACAAAACAAACAAAAGTTCAAAAATATCAGGCACGTTGAAGACAGAAATGATAAAGATTTGGAACACTAACAAGGAAATTTCTTAGTCTCGACAAAGACCAAATTTTACTTCCGACTTAGCGTATAAACCCGCCCCAACTACCTGTTTGAACAGACAAAAAAGCATATGCACAACAACAACAATAATGATAATAATAATAATTATTATTATCATTAGACCATCTACAGATTCTCTCCAGTCTGGTGGTAAATTCCGATGTAAGAGTTGTCTTCATTTCAGTATGTGCTATCATTTTTGATTGTTTTATTCCTAGATACTTGTAAAATTCAAATTATGTCATTAGCCCAATTTTACCCTGCACTGTATCAACTCCCTGAAGGTTTACTATATCTTTACCTTTACGACTACTAAAGATTCTGCACTTTTCCAAGACAAATTTCATAATTATTATTATTATTATTATTATTATTATTATTATTATTATTATTATGTCTTTATTACGTGGCGAGGCTCGGGTCATCTGGCCCGCTCTTCCGCCTAACCACTTACAAATAAACATACTTACATGCATGTATGCATACATACATACATACGTACATACATAACCTTAAAATAATAAATAAGAAACTATGCACTAATTTTTACACTTAAAATTCCATGAATTAAAAAATTGAAAATTACAAATACTAAAAACATTTTTATACTACGACAAACAGAACAACTTGTATGTCGCCACGTAATAAAGACATAATAATAATAGTAATAATAATAATAATAATAATAATAATAATAAATATATTATTTCCACCAAATATCAAAAGCTATTTGTATTCTTAATAATATTACGATCCACATTTGTTCGAAAGATCTTTCATAAAAAAGAAATAAACTTTTAAACTACAGGAAGAACAAGATTAAATTTAATAAAAATACAAACTAAAATAATACGTTTTAAAGTAATTTTAAAAGAATTGATTTTAAAAGAACAATGTAGCTTACTCAACATAAATCATCAATGATTTCATTTAACAGATTCCTAATTTGACTTTTCTTTAATTTATATTTTATATTAGTGCACACTTATTCCTTCGTACTACTATTGAAGGAAATTCCTCAGATGCTTTTTGAAATTTTAAAATGAATTATTGTTTCTAATATATGGAGGAAGATTATTCCATGATATTTGCTGTGGCTACAGTGAAGGATTTATGTAGGAAATTTGTACGACTTTTTGGGATGCTGCATAATTTTTGTTGTTGAAGTCTAGAAGAATTTAGTATCGTAACGATATCTGTTAAGTATGAAGGGGAACCGAAATTGATAACCATTACCTCTTACGTCATTTGGGGTGGGGGATGCAGTGTCTGGTAAAGGGGCGGGTAAACACAAGGACATCTGGGGCGTCACCGCCGTCAGCTCTCCCTTAAATCAAACCATCCGCCAANGTATAAGAGACAGGCTCCATCTGCCTCCTACAACACGAGGGACAAGCACCGCGCTCTCTGATGTACACATTCCGATCGCTGAATATTGAGCATCGGTTGATTGCGCGATGAGCTCATGGTGAATGAACATCCAATATTGATTGCCTGAGTCCCTAGAGGTAGACAGTTCAAATTTAGAATTATATCCTAACTATCTTTATAATAAAAAAATCAGTTTGCGTAAGTTTGTGTTCGCAAAACTCGAAATGTAGTCAAATGATTGACTTGAAATTTGGACGCCACGCTGTATTCGAATACGTAAGTGTGTTTTTGTATACCGATGTCAGACCTGTGAAAAACGTTTTCTTTATTGAAATACTATATATGCGAAGTACCACTCGCTGACTAATCAAGAAATAATACCAAGCTTACAAACTTGAAATTTGATAGTTTCTGGTTAGATAGGTTCCTTTTGGAGTGTGGAAATAATTTTACGAAAATCCACTTCTAACGGGGTGAAATGGTGGCTCGAATGTTATGTCTACATCCCTCCAAAAATTAAGAGTTTCTGCAGGAATTTTAACCAGACTTCATATACCGATGACTGAGTATATGAAAACAAGCTGTGTGGGCGATAAAGACATCACTTGCACCCCTAGGGAAGGGGTGAGAAGGGGATGACGAAAAAATAATGAAAAACATCCGACATTAGATTCGAAGCCATCATTTTCCGTGCCGTTGTGATGGATAAGAGCGTGACCCGTTTCCAGTGATTGATCGGAATATATTGCATATAAATCGTAACTATTAAAATAACATATAACAAAACGATATATTCGAGAATTGGTCATCAATAACAGATTCTTTTTTCAAAGCCAACGTTTCGGCAATTTATTTTGCCTTTATCTGGGCTACAAAGAACATACACAATTTACATTATTTCTAGTACAACTTTGAAACACCTTATTAACAGAAACAATATATCAATGATTACTCACTACCTAACTATGAAATAACTGTTACAAAAACATACACAAAAAGTCTTATTATAATACAATACCAAAAACAACACACCTGTACGATATGGAACCACACCTTCATCAATTACCACCAGCCATAACCTCTAAATACAACCCACTACATCTCTACAACCATCCTGGTGTAGGCCAAAACAAAAATAAAAATTGAAATTCATAAGTCATGGCGAAACAACCCCTACCACTGCTGCCAACCCATTTGTCAATAATATTTTTGTACATGTTAGTTAAATTGCCAGTATCAGGTTGTACGTTACAAGTTCAGTCACTTAACATAGTGATACAAACCGTTTCCTTAATTAATCTATTTTTGTAATTAGGTTCAACACATAAAATTTTTGCATTCTGACAACCAAATCTGTGTTGATTTGCCAAAGCACGTTTTGCTAAAGCACACATGGGTTGAGCCTTGTTAAGGTCAAACGTATGTTGTTTGAGTCTCCTTTTAACCAACCGTGAGGTTTGCCCAACATAAACCTTATCGCACTCATTACAATCTAACTTATGTGCAACATCAGTCATATATCTTTCGTTTTAATTTACTAAACACAATACAGTAAATGCGATATAAATTAGTACTATAGAGCACTGTCCCTATGCAAAAGCCGAGAAAGTATAAATAAAAAACCTGCCAGTAATCGACGGAAAACTGGAGAAAAATCCGGGTCTGAATGGGTCTACAAAATATATTAATAATGATAATTTATTAATCTGCAAGTGCACAATGCTCGGTGGCAGATGGAAAACATAATAAATATAATAAGAATATACATAATACAATAATGTGAAATTTAAAAAAATCTTTACCCAAATATCTATAAAATACACACACTCGGAATAACATGCTCAAAAAAATAGAACACAATAATCGAAAAGGATAATACACCTAAGAAATTAGAAAAATTAAATTAGGTCCATACGTGTGTATATTCACATACGTACAGAAACACATTTTCACTTACAAACAGATACAGACACTCACTCAGACGTACTACAAGCACGCTTCAATATACACACATATACCATTACTCCTCCTATAACCTCAATATAAAAATAATTCCTATAAAGTAATTAAAAGAAATGGATGACTATAAAAAATAACTTCAAAACAGGATCGCTGTGAACAGTCACGCACACTTCACATCACTACACTACACTACACTACACTACACTGCACTACACTACACTGCACTGCAATTCTATTCGCTCTGAGTATTTTCTATACCCTTTGTCTTTATTCACCTCCCTACTCTGCACTTCACATATATTCTTATTTCGACTAAGCAAGAAGACGGTTGCGGAAACATTTTATTATTTTTGGTAAGTTCGAAAGTGTTGTTGCAGGTAAGTTATTCCAGTCTACAATAGTTATATTCGCAAAGGAGTATTTCCCAATATCCGTTTTCTGTTTCCTACGTTTTATTTTACGCTTGTGGTCGTCGCGACTAATGTAATCCGGTTTGTGTAACCTAGCGTTCACTGATTTCCACGCAGGCTCTCACATGTAGGTTTTAAAGAGGGCACAAAGACACAAAGCGCGAAGTTCCTTCGATTAGAAAATGTGCCCCACTCTAAATTAATATTACGTGTGTTGTCCCTAACAAATTTTGGAGCCTTTCTTTGTATCCGATCTAATTCATTGATCTGACCCTCCCTATACGGATCCCGACAAGCGCCTTCGTACTCCAGTGTAGGTCGAACCAATGAAGTGTACGCCAAGCTTTTGGATTTCGAGTTCCCTTTTCTAAGTTCACGTCTCACGAAGTTCAGCGCTCTCCAAACGTTTTGCGTTGTCTATTTAACATGTTCTGCCCAATTTAAGTCACGAGAAATTACACCACCTAAGTATTTACAGTATGAAACTTCAGGAGGAGTTATCTGATGATTTAATGTATAGTTCGGAACAGGTTTTATTTTTGATTTTGAAAACATACAGATTTACTTTTTAGAGGGTTTATTTTCATTTTATTCGTGTCAACCCATTTCCACAATTTATTTACATCGCACTGTAACATATAACGGTCTCTATTTTTTTAAATATTCCGATATATAATACAGTCATCTGCAAATAAGCGCACTACCGAATTGATTTGCTCTGATATGTCGTTAATATATGCAAGAAAAAAGTGTACCCAAAACGCTTCCCTGTGATACTCCCGATGTCACTGCAATTTCTTTAGAGAAGCACCATCTATTCTAACTTGTTGTTAGTAATCCCGGAGAAATTCACTAATCCATTTGACAACACGCGAATCAATTTCTGACTTCGCGATTTTTGCAAGAAGACTGTCATGTGGCACTAAATCGAACGCTTTTGATAAATCAATAACTATTGCATCAGTTCTCCCTCCCTCGTCAAGTGATTCGACTAAGTCCTGGTAAATGGAAATAAGTTGGCTTTCACATGAGTACCCGGATCTAAAACCATGTTGTGAGGGATGTAGAAAACTATTTTTTCCCCAAGTATTCTTGAAATAATCTGCAACAAAATGTTCCATCTGCGCTGATACTACAGAGGTTAAGCTAATTGGTCGATAATTGCTAACTAATGAGCGATCACCTCCTTTGTGAATTGGTATATACCACAATAGCCATTTTCCAGTCGCGTGGTAGTAACGAATTATTTAATGTAATATAAAAAAGTCTTACTGTAATTATTTAATGTAATAAATAAAATATCAGTTAATAGTACAGTCTAATAAATATTCAGGAACACTCTTGATACGTTTAAAATGCTCTTGCATGTAAAAACATGGCGACCGAGCGAAACATTGCCGTAATACAATTAAAAGAAATTAATAACTATAAAAATAATTCCAAAACAGGATTTCTGTGAACAGTCACGTTTCACATCACTGTATATATTCACAAATAAATAGTAATAATAAATGTATGAAATGTATACACAATGCTAAGAGTAGATAAAGAAATGGTCTCTTGCAAGTGGGTGAACTGCTGAGTCATTGTGATCTATTGAGCATACGCATTTTGAATATTATTATTTCGATATTTCGTTTATGTGCTTTGTATCTACAAAGTCTCCGCGTGTTTATAAAGCGCTTAGTTTGCGAGATAAAAACAGATAATAAATTCTATCTACTCTACATTCAGCGCTATCTGGTATAACGATAAACATGGTTCGATTTTTATCTTGCGACAACGAAATATTTCGAAAACGACTCATCGAATCGAAATAAAAAGTTGTGAATACATTTTGTTCGTCGTAAAGAATCTTGCCCCCAGTTAATGAGTTGGATCTTTTAAATATATTGTTGTACTTGTAAATGGGAAATTATCTACACGGAGTGATAGTAGTTAGGAGACCGGTGGTAGGTCATAGTATGTGGACCGGTCAGCTAGATTTTCCAACAACTTGGCCCATGTGGAGGGGTTAGTACAAGTAATTAGTAATAGTCAAAGGGAGAAACTGTATAGAGGAAAGAATGTTCCTATATGAACTGGGACATGAATGTGAAAAGCTACAAATTTTCGAACCCCATCGGGAATCGAACCCGGGATGACTTGGTGAGTAGCGACAACGTTACCATCTGAGCCAAAGGTGGGTATTTGGGACAAATTTGTAATCTCAACCTAAACAATTATGTAGGCGATTACAGAAAGTAAACAGATTTAGGAAAGGTTATTTATATAATATATTTTATTGAAACAATAACGTACGTTATTTTATGATAGAAAAAAAATATTTGTCGTTTTTTGTATTAATGTGCTGTGTGAAAATGCTACAATACATTAACTGTTTTTGTATTGTATATATGTGTTGAAGAAAAAACTTGTATAAGCTGAGTAATTTTTAAGAAGATTTCTTGTGGAGGGTAAAAAGCGAGAAAGAGAAAATTGAGGAAGAGGAAAAGTAAAGAACATACAAAAGATGAACAAGTAACAAGAGTTTATAACAAAGATGAAGCGTGTCCTTAATTAGTCTTATGCAAACTTACAAACTGATTTATTTCCTTAACTCCTGTTTAACTTAGTGTTACGAACTCAGAAAATCTTAAATGTATAAAGCGAAAAAGCTGTAATAAAATATTGATATAAGAACAACAAACATAGTTATCTCGTTCTTACATAAACGTACAAAAATTACTATTTATTTCTATTAGACATTATAATATTAACTCAAAGACTCTCCCCGCAAAAATGAATGTTGAGTTCACGAACAATAATTTGATGGGTTCCTAAATAATTTTTATTGACCAAATAGGAAGATATTTTTGTACACGTTTTATAGAACGCAATAAAAACTTTTACATGTATTAAAATTTAAAACAAAAATGTAAATAATTAAGTTAGAAGCATTACTTACCCACAGAATTCTATTAAAAACCACTATACAACTCTGAATAATCAAATTCTTAATGTAAAATTTTGTCTCTTCAAATTAGCCGTGAAGCTGACATAAGAATTCCCTTCATTACCTCATCCTTTTAGAGAGTAAACTAATTTTAAATATATCTTTTGAACTCTTGTTTTCGTTCATTAAATATGATTTACGACGTTGTTTACATGACGTTGACCGACGTCAATGCTCTCTATCGATGGATCTACGAAACACTACGATCACTACGTGGGTTTCATAGATCTATCGATAGAGTGCAGTTAACGTGTATTTATTACGATACTGTATCTATCCCTATATCCATCTACATCATTTCTATTTTTGTGGTTTTCTGTCTGATTTATTATCTATAGATCAATCATGTCGGGAATATTCCGATATAAGATCATTCACTCACCATTAATACAAAGTAAAAACACACTGTGTTGGACAATAAATAAAAAAAAACATTATTGCCAAAAAAAAATCAGTTGCAAACTGCAGACGACTCGGGGGGATAATAAGATAAATTGCTCTCCGGAAGCAAAAAAAAGGAACCCATCAAGGACGCAAAGGGCAGTGGGGCGGTTTTGATATTTACAAAAGAAAATTTATTTAATAAGAAAATTTATTTATTATTCCAAAATGAATCATAGATATTATGTGCAGTAAATAATCGAGATAAAATTATAACAAAGGTATTAATGACTTTCCCGTCATTGGAAAATCCGACACTACCCAGAGGAAAATCGAAGAAAAACCCGAGTGAGTGTGGGGTTAGAGATAATGTTCACGACTGTGCCGAGGTCGCAAACAGCTAAAAAGGATGAAACTCNAAAAAAAAAAAAAAAAAAAGAAATTGAGTCTCATTATTTTCTTTTATTAAAATCAGTAAATTCTTTAACACTATAGAAAGAATAGAGCATTAAGAAACTTTAAATCGAAGGTATAATAATTGTAGGTAATTAAAATTTTTGTAGTTATTGAACCTGGATGTTCGCAATATTGATGATTATTGAATTGTTTTGACGTTTTGAGATACGATAACTACAAACATTTCGACCAAAACGATGAGGGAAACATTCAATAGAAAACTGAAGATAACAGATAGATCCTTTTATAAATGAATCGTGTGACAGAAAATATATTTTACGTTACTTTTGGGGCAGATTGTTATGCACTTAATTACGACCATATGTCTCTTCAAATTCTCGTGGCGTTCAATATTCATGAAACAGGTTTACGGCCGCCACGAAATCTCCTTCAGCGCCCATAAATCAAAATCGAAAGTGCGTGACATAAATATTTGTGCGTGTAGGGAAACAGAATGGCATTCGTTTTCTGAGAAGTTCATCTTCAGCGGTTTCTCCTGGTCTAATTGATTTCTAAGCGGTCGGAAACCTGCTTGAAATGAGTTTTCTGGGTTCGTATTACATGCATCATGGCTACATTGGTGGAATGTAAATGAAGAGGTACTTGACTTTACTTCTCATTAAACAAGAGATAGTGTTTTATTACAAGCGAAATAATATAATGCTTCGTTTGGTTACTTTGTTTACTGTTTTGAAATTGTGGAAGCTACTTTTCCGGGTTGTTAAATGTGTGATCAACATTTTCCATTCTTTTTGCTACTAATTTCGTTCAATTTAGTTTATTTCTTAATGTTGATACATCTCTTTCACTGTTGATTCGGTTACATTTCTACAGCAGTTAACTGCCTCGAATTTGTGAAACTTACATTGTGTTGTTCATTTTTTGATCTACATTTTTTTTCACAATATCATACCCAAATTAAAATTATAAGTAATAAAATACACAATATAACAAAAATAAGAACTTCCCTATTATCCTACATTGATTGGTCTGAATTTGTTCATTTATTTATAGATACAAATATATTGATTATGGGGCCTCAGCTGCAAAGGCTAGACGTTGGCGCGCCCTAATGCCCAATTTTAAAAAAATTGAATATAACATGAATTAAATGCTCCTGGATGTAATATGGCTCAAGATATTACAGATAAAGTCGCTCAATTGACGATTTTGAATAAAATTCTCATGTAATCACACCTCCAATTCAATAAAGAGAAGAACAGTAAGAAATTTGCCTTATCTCTCTGAAAAATTGAGAAAGGTATTTAAGAAGTTGTAGTACTTTGTTGTAGTACTTTCAAAATATCTGACAACAATTTCAAAACTATTTTCCTGCATGCTAGTATTATGTCTTATTATTCATATAAATTTAGTTGTATGTGTACTGAACCCTGGCACAGTTTTTTACCTTAATTTTGTAGCCTCATCCTGGCCCGGGTTTTTCTCCGGTTTTACATCGGGTAGAGGCAGATTTTTTTTATAAAGACTCTTGCCTACAGACGGCATAAATTGAAATAATTATTAGCGAATTTAGTGTAATTTAACAGTTACGAATTATCAACAACACTTTCCGAATGATGTATAGTTTGATAATAATACGTTCTTGTGAAATGACTTTTCTATTTTGTTGGCACATGTTAATACTAAAACACGTGTCAAAGTATTTTCTTATCGTTTGGTGTGTGTTGAAATGTTAAATCCACTTTCTGCCTTAGGGCCCTTGATCGGAATTGATGGGATTGTCCCTTGCTTGCTTCCGGAGAGTAAATTAGTTTACTGTCCACCACGTGGACATACGCAGTTTGTAATTGTTTTTTAAAATTGAAATTTGTTTATTTATTTGTTTATTGTTATATTATTTAGTTTAATTTGTATAATTAATTAATCTCAGTTTTGAACCATAATTATTAAATTACTATTAAGAAAGAAAGAAAGAAAGAAAGAAACTGTTGGTAAACTGTTATTTCTTTTGTATTTTTTTTTCTAGCTCACCTATCCTATTGAATTCAATAATTACATATTTTTTCACATAATTAATTTCCCATCAAATATTGTTTTTTAAACTCCAAATCTGTTTCGTTAAAGCCTAGAATTTCATATATCCTGGTAAATACGTGATTAATTCTTCAACCATTTGATTTCTATTCGTGGTTTTTCCACTGACAATCCAGTGGTTATAAATTAAAAGCGTCTTCGGCACATTCCATCCGCGGTTAAACTTACAAGTTTAAACTGGATACGCTTTTTAATGGGACCATAAAAACGCTTTTTAATGGGACGGCAAATGCGCGTATGCAGTTATCAATAACACACTCCAGCAGTTCTACCACCCACGAGATTTGTAGTTTAAGTGGCAATGCTTGACATTCCTATGATTCCATAAATAATAAATATCAGGCGACCAAACTACCCTCGGATTTATTATTTATAGGAATAATTTCAGTAAATTTTTAATTAATGAATTTATTGACATTTTTTCATAGTTAATTTGATAATTTAATTTAATGTGTTAAATCAATGAAACATATTAAAAACAATAATTGTTACATTAGTATTACATATTAGTATTATTATACTAGGTGACAGAGCAACTCTCACATTAACTCAATATAAGAATATTTTCAAGTAAATTTTTAATAAAAGAATTCTCATTTTACCGATGAATTATTACTTCTTATGATACCCATGACTATTTATGTGTCACAGAGCTACTGGAAAAAGTGTCATTTATAATTTCATAGTCACCGATAGCGAGGGTTGTACATTGCTTCAGCGTGAAACATTTCACAGAACAGTCAAATGTCATGATGTGTAGTTGAGCGCGCAGCCGATGTACCTCTGACAGAAGGGAAGAAACTGTGTTTCGTTCCCAGACAAAAGCCGATTTTCATATTATTATTATTTCTCGCATAATAATTTTGTAAAACGAAATATCACAAGATTGACACTCATGCCATTGGATTCCTGGTTGTAAAAAATCCACTATATATCAAGCCTCGGCAAAAGCACACGATAAATTTTTGAGATAGCTAATTTAAACTTACAATTCTTGCTCGTATAATAAGAGTAAATAATCCATACTAATGAATATACTATTGTAGGAAGCATCAAAATCTTCGATAATTGCTGCCACGGAAATAACTAAACATATCCCAATCAACGCATTTTTTGTTTGCATACTGGAGAATATATAATATTCTTCACTGAAACTATTTGTTTACCATCGAAATTTCCTGGAGTGATTGTATATCTTCTTCGTTAAAGATACAGCAGCTAGTCTACATATTTCAGGCAGAGTCTAATTGGAAGACTTCGTTTACTAATTTTGAGAGCTACGTTATACGAAACATCTTTAGTAACAACAACAACAAAAAACGAATTGTAAAAAAATTGTAAATGAAAAAGAAAGACTTTTTAAAGAATATCTTAAAAATTGCACTTCCAACTTTTTAGATAACGTTATGTAAAAAGAAAACTTCCTATAAGTTTTTTTCATTCTTGCAATCTTACATTCGATACATCCATTCCGTTGAAACGTTGACATAATCTTGTAATAACAAGTTTCGATAGATAATTCAAAAATCAATTCATTATCAACAATTTTACAAAAAAAAAAGATAATTTATAAACAAACAGGGAGTCTTTTTATTAAGAAAACTAGACACTCTTGGTGCAAAATTATATCTTGGCCAGGTTATCTGAATTTGGAAGAAATAATCCCTTAAACAATCCGAAAATAGACTATTTCTTATATTTTAAGGTATTTAGAAAGTATGGAACTTAAGTTTTAGGGACTGTAAAAAAGAAAAAAAAATGTTTATCGCAAATTCATAATCGGAAACAGAAACATACACAAAGAATTAAATCATAAACAATTAATTGAAATATCTAAATTGTTCCAAAAGCTTGAAGCCACCAAATAAGTAATCAACCTGGTGTCCCACAGGGTTCATTAGTAGGAAGCGTTTATCACAGTGTATTCCGTAAGCATCTTAATAATACCAACATGATATGTAGTAATTTGAAATAAATATGTAGACTTAACAATCGTAGAAAGAAAATAGTTGCAGTGAAATCAGTCTGAGAATGTTGACTCATTGACAGATGGAAGAAATAATAATGCGGATTCACCTTAACTCGAATCAAGGGAATTCGTCTCGCTCAACTGTCAAGTATAATTTTCAATCGACATCGATTTTCGAAATCAGTAAATTAAAATTAATAATAACTATATTGTAGCGGGAAAAAATAATTTTATCAAACAACTTTCATTAGCCCATAATAATGTTACATATGAAATGAGTATATTAGTTTATTGATACTAAGTTTACAACATTACGCCGGTCTAGCTTACAAAGGAAACAGTATTACGATTTATTTGCTTACAATTACAGAAAGCATACCAATTTCAATAATCGCTTAAATGCTAAACACAATTAATAAAGAGAAAAAAATGCTTATCTTAAATTTTTCATAATGCCTGTATTAATGATACGTAATTTTAGATGAGATCTCCGTGAGTCTTTCCGTCTTCTACTCTCAACGCGGTGCGTCAAAGCAAACATTTTTCCTTCTGCAGACGTTCTTTATCTTTCAGATTTTGAAGAAAGATACGCATTTGTGAGACAGCTTCCAGTCAGCGAGTTGAGTTCCTCGTGGAATATGATACCCGGAACTTGAGTTCCGTGTTTGTTGATCCCTGGATCTTTTTCTTGAAGCCAAGTCACTGGAATTATCCCTGTTTTACTCTTCGTATCCTTTTTGTGAAATATATTTTTTTCAACCTCAAGTCATCTTCGGTCGGTGGCTAAAGTAACCCGCTTTTTCATGTGCATCGCATCAGCGGCGGAAATCCGAAAAAAGATTCCCTTCCGTAAACTCAGTCTCTCTCCGTACACGTTCCTTCATCTAGAAATTGATCCACTTGGAGCAATTTTTCGAGTCAATTTTTTTTTCAATTGGTTTAACCTTTTATCCCGGTCCCTGGACCGAAAGGTCGTTACCCGGGTTTTATTCTCTTTCATTCGTCTCTCTTTCATATGATCTTTTTTTTAAAGTAACATTTTACGTGACGGGGGACAACAACTACGCAATACGTGTTTCCAGTACTTGCCTTACATTCATCATTTTTTTAATAATCTCCTGGAATTTTCCAAAAACTTCTTCATTCCGTATAAGATTTGACCAATTTTCGGATGTAAAAACTCTTTCCTTTTTCATAAATAGTAATAACTCTTGTCTTCCCTTGTCACTATATTTACAGTCATATATTATATGGTCAACATCTTCAGTTCCTTCTCCACATAAATAAATATCACTGTCAGGTAACTTCATTTTGTATAAATATTTATTCATGTCATCATGACGTGTCGTAATTTCTATTCGGACGAAACCATTTCTTGTTTGCCTGTGCAAATTTAACTTTCTTTATAANTATATACGTCTAATTAAAGAGCCCCTGTTTTGTAAATTTTTGTCTTGAGAAATGAAAATGAAAACATTCAATATCTATGTCAATTACTGCCGGAATTCACGACATGGTACCTTTATAAATATTTTGTGGACATTCTTAATTTTACACAAATATATGTGTGTGTTTAAATACGTATATTCTCTCGCAGTTTTTCTTCAGACAGAGGGGAATTTATATCCTCTGGATAATACCTTGATATCAGTACTTGGTGTTATAATCAATTGAAAGTAAAATAATTCACAAATTTTACTTATATATTATAAAAATTACCTAATAATTGTTAATCTATTAGTGGGGGGGGGGCAAGTTTATATAAAAATCCACCTCTGCCTTCAGACTCTCTCTCTTATCCACCTCTGATGGGATATGTTTGTTTCTGAAGAATAGATTAGCACATTTTCCTTCCCGTAGTCGACCAGTATTTAACTGCTTTTTTACTATGAATCATATACGTCATAATACGCAAATGTCCTCTAAATGATTGTTCGTTCCTTTTCTGCGTAACCTGACGGAGAGAATCACACAGATGATGTATCAAACTTTAGAGTATTAAAAGGTGTGTTGATGACTCCCTATTACTTCATCTTCCGCCTTCTCCTCTCCGAGATAACAGCATTTAAAAATTACATCAACAAAAGACACAACTAGAATCTTTTATTTTAAAACAATGTAACTTGATTCCAGATGACAAATGAAATCACTGACGCGTCTTCTAAGTAATAAACAATAAACAATATTAGCAGGGAATTGTACGTGAGTTACGTAATGATCCTTTGTATAATACCATCAAAAATACTATTCACAACTTTTCTTACGTTCTGTTTAAATTGTTTCATACTAAATATGAAACCGAGTGAAATCTACAAGTTGTGGGGGAAAGTAGTACCTGTCGTATTAATAATAAATTTTATTGTCAAAAAAGAAGTTATAAACTGCGTATGACCACGNAACAAATAAGTTTGAAATAAGACCACGTGGAGGACAATACACTAATTTACTCTCCGGAAGCAAACAAGGGACGTATTCCATCAATTCCGATCAAGGGGCCCTAAGGCAGAGGCGGATACAAAAATTTCAGTAAAAGTTCCTAGATAAGATAAAAAGTTAGCTGCGAGTTATAAAACTAATAGAATGTCAATATGTTTGTAATTTTACGCAAAAAGAAAAAACTGCTACATAAAAATGACTTGCTACATAAGTTGATCTAGTTATTTATATATTAGTGATGTTTGGGAGTAACACTGGCGAGGAAACATATTCACGAATGAATCTCTATAAAAGTGGAAGAGAGTAAATCCGCACGACATGACGCAGAAGGATCTTGTTCTTCCCAAGTGCAAAGTCTCTTCCGCAATTTCCGTGGCAGCTGGAGCTACACACGGAGCGGAGAGAAACGCAGCTTAAAGCAGATGATCTCTAGCTGTGCAGATATAGACCAACAACGCGAGAGCTTTAAGGGGTAATAAAACATAAAAAAAGCCTTTGTGGGAATAAACTATATTTACACCGTGTACTAAAACGAATAAAATGATTTTATGAGGATTATGTTGAGACAATGCGATGCCAAACGGTGATACCTCCAAACACATTCCTCGTTAGTAGACCCTAAAAAGATAAACGTACTTACTATCTTTTGCGATGAAAATGATTTAATATTTTATGTTGAATTATATGTCTTGAAATTTAAAAAAAATGAATTATTTATAGAAAATATGTTGAATTGTTTAAAAAATAACCTAAATAAAATTTTTTTGCAATAATTTTTTTACTAGTAGATCGACTTCAATTTAAAATGTCTGAAATTGAGGTATATATTTATTGCACTGAAAATTTTATGTTTGCTTCACTTTTCTCTTCGTCCGACAGGTTTTCTAACGTATTGGAAAAACGATTTTTCAGATTTTTTAGTTTAAATAAAAGTATGGCGCGAGCAATTTTTGATGAAACTAAAGATGAGATGAAGTTCCCGAGACATTTCCGCTATGAAATCGCTACTTCCTTCACTTCCGATTTTCAGTCTTTTTCCCTACATTTCACCTGAGTTTTCTTTTCTTATTTTCTTTATATCTAATACCGTAGGGCACCTCTTAGCCGGTCTGGTGGGGACTGAGACCCTGCAGCCGGTTACCCGTTTGTGCACTTAATACGGGGTTCTCAAGAAAATTCGATTTTCGCTCAAAATGAGTCTACAATTTTATCAAGATGTCATGAATGAAGAAGCAAATGAGACGTCATTGCAACTCATTTTATTTTACTGTATGTACACACATCAACGCAAACAAAACAATTAAACAAACACACCTAACACACATGTCACGTCGCCCTGTTTTACTTGCCAATAAGGCCGTGTCCTGCTTGGGCGACAAACGCTTGCGACAACTTCGAGCGACAAGATTCGAACACACTTGTAGTAACGAGACCGTCCTGCGTGAGCGACAGCGTCACTGCNGAGACTGTCCTGCGTGAGCGACAGCGTCACTGCAGAGCTACAAGCGCGACATTCGACGAGATTTGAACTTCAAACACGCTTCAGTTTTGTCGCGCGTAAAAAACGCTACATTTTATCCACGACCTACTTGATCATACGAGAGATCATTGTGTAAGTATGATCATCTTGGTCTTGATTTCATCGTGATCTCGTCCGAATCTTTTTAGGTTACCCCACGGTTTTGTGCTTAAACGCAGGACACTCAGTTCTGTCGACGCGACGCTACACTTTTGTCGCTTGAAGTTGTCGCGCGCTGTCGCACGCGTTTGTCACCCACGCGGGACACGGCCTAAGGGTTGTCAAATGACAAATGTTTGAGTAACTACCTGCAGGTACGACACGCTGATAGAGAGAAAGAAACTGTTCCAAGAGGTAGGCCGGTTAATCCGAGGCCGGTTAAGGGAGGTTCTACTACACCTATTACTATCTTCTCTTCCTTTCTCTTTCTTCGTTTAAAAAATTCTCTCGATTGCTGAAATGGTCCGAAGAACTATTTCGAAACACATTCAGAAAAGCAAAAGAGAAAGGTACGAGAATGCAACGCATCAAATTATCTGGAGAACCGCAGAAAAAGAAAGTAATTTTTCTACCGTGTCTCCACATACAAAATCGCTTTTCAGCTCGAAAGATAACTCTCGCATTTTGTGCTGCTGAAGTATAATTTTCTTTTTTGCAGGACAGTTTCATTTTTCGTCGCTTACAGAGCGGAAAAAAGGTTTTGTTACGCACAAAAAGGAGAGATTAATTTACTCTCACTCCGATTCTAGCATAGGATATATAATGCACTTGAAAAGTCGTCCACATACATTTCTGTTTTACGCTTTAAGGATGTCGAATAATGTATAATTCTTGTCGATAACTTTTCTTTCAACGATGGGTAAATTTAAGTTGTAAAATTGTACTTTCACGTAACTAAGTGCGTTAATTTATTTCGAGAACGTTGTTAGGCAAACATTTTTGAACATTTAAATTTGTGCATTTTTGAATGAGGCATTATACACCTCCGTTTCAATTTAATTTGTGTTTTTGATTAATAATTTTGAATTAAACGAATTTAGTCCCAGTGAAAATACACAAGTACGAAGATTTAGATTTTATTTAAAGTTCTTTAATTTACTCCATACGTCACTCTTAATATTATTCTGACCAACACATTGAGGTATTGGATATTGTTCAATTTTACTTGCTCTCCGTGCTACTACTTTCACCATTTTTCTCTCAGATGATCTTTATTGATTTTTCATCTACGTCCAGTTTAACCGCTTTATTATTATTTTCTTAATTTCTTTCTTCTTTCATTGCCCCCTTCTGAACTAAAAATTTATTGCAAACAATTGCAATGAAATTTTATGGAAAAAGAAATTGTTAACTCCTTAAAAAAATAACAAAACGTATTAGAATACTAATAATGTCAGAATTAGATGATGAAAAACAATTCAAATTGCTTTAAACTGTATTTGCCTAGTAAGAAAATTATTTTGTAACTGAATTATATTATATCAGTACTCAACTTCTCTTGTATAGTGTTATGTAAAAATTTTCAAGAAATTAACTAGTACTACTTACTACTGTTTAAATACGTTCTTTTACGTTAGAGCAAAAACTACTAATAGAATCAATTCGTCTCTGGAGAACCCATGGTAAGACTGAGATCGTAAATTTATAGTCAAAATAAGAAGTTAGAAACTGTGGAGGATGATAAACTAATTTACTTTCCAGAATCAAATAAGGGACGTATACCATCAATTCCTATCGAGGGCCCTGAGACAGAGGCGGATTTAATATTTCAGCTCACTCCTAACAATAAAAATATTTCCGTACGTGTAATAACATAAACATAATACCAACAAATATTGTATTTAATAAAACACAAAAACCTTATTCCACAAGTATATATTATTATCGAACTATATATTATTCCAAAAATATTGCTTATAAATCTTAACAATCAAATAATACTAAATTTGAGACTTATTATTTCAACAGATGCCACCGCCAGGCTGTCTGTCTGAATAAAAAATCCGCCTCTACCCGAATGGAAACCGGATAAAAACCCGGACCGGGGTGGGGCTACGTAATTAACGTACACAATATTAAGGGTAAGTAGAACTAAACTGATACGAATAACGAGACATAACAGAAGCATACAGGAAAAATAGATGCAAAAATTATCATCAGTTATTTTGAAATTACTACAGCAATGGCGTAATAAAGTACATGACGACTTTAACTTTTATTAAAACCAATAAATTCTTCTACAATGTAGAAGCACTGGTGCAATGGGTAACTTTTAACCGCGGATTTGAAGATATTCAATTCAACAATGTCTTTTATATTATTAGGGAGGTAATTATATAGAACAATTCCTGAATGATATTGCCTTATCTGGCAAAGAGTGGTTGACACTCTAGGACTACGAATATATAAACTTCTCTTCTATCAATAATTAAATAACGTTTCTTCTATCAATAATTTACATTTTTATATGAAATATAGGTTTGACAAACGCTTTGGAGGCACAGGACTTTGGAGGCACATACAAAGTGGTGTATTACAGCGTTAGGATCCCTGCAATATATATATATCCGCTTTTAAAAACTAACGTCCCATAAAATGCTACGTACGAAGGAATTAATGAGAAAAGCTTAGTTTTTTTTATTGGGCAGTAAAACGTGATACGCCGCAAGTTATAGAGAGTTATTCAAAGTATTTCAGAAATGTTACTATTAAATGGATGGAAGGAATTTATGATTTCATAAAATTTTCAACTTAATATTCAAAGTAAAAATGAGTTTTCTGACCTAGATTACTGAGCATATTGAGACATCACTTTAATACAGGAATTCATAGTTGATTTTTTTTTTTAATTGGGGTTTTAGGGCTCGTCAACGTCAAGGCCATTAGAGCACTTTGTTAAAAACGTCACTCTGGCGAATTTCAAAGAATGAAATAAAAATTTTGTTTATAATTTTTTCAATTTCGTCGATAGGCGTAAAATGTGTTTTATTTACTTTTGAACCAAATAATTCGGAGAACAACTCTAATTATAAACAAAGTAAAAATTAGATAAAATTACAAACAAAGTGAATAACTCCCATCCTGGTTGTGCTCCGGTTTTCCTTCGGGTAGAAGCGGATTTCTTATACAGGTTCTCCAGGTGTTGTCTAGGGGCGTGTTTATGATCCGTATTAACAATAAATAGTAAATATAGTGATATTTCAATTCTTATGATTTTTAAACACTATACTCAGAATAATCTATAGTTTGATAATAATTTCTACATGTAAAATAAATTTTTTGTGTTAAATTACAAACATATTGACATTCTATTAGTATTATAACTCACAGCTAACTTTTTATCTTATATAGGAACATTTGCTGAAATTTTTTAATCCGCCTCTGCCTTTAGGGCCCTTGATCGGAATTGATGGGATGGTCCCTTGCTTGCTTCCGGAGAGTAAATTAGTTTCTTGTCCTCCACGGAGTCATATGCAGTTTGTACTGCCTTTTTTGAAAATAATTTGTTATTATTTGAAATATTTATAGTTTTTAAATATTTTTTTTATTTTTCACGTTGGACCTAAGTTTCATGAATTATTCTTAAACTTATTTTGTAAAAAGTAATTGTGAATTTGCACACCATTAATGAGTTAAAGATATGAGCATATCCATGAAAAAAATATCGCGCAGATGTCATATTATGCCCAGTGTATTAAGACAATTTTAGTTGAAATCACTTGTACTTGTATGATGAGGGTCGACTTCGAAGGACCATGAATTTGCAGGTAAATTACAGAACATGAGGAAAGTAGATGAGGTGTGTTTAAACTCTGGACTGCCAGCAAACAAATTTAATGAGATGAAACATGGAAGTTGAAAATAATGAAAGAATACAAAACTGAAGTTCAGGTGATACTCTGTGATGAGGTGAGACGATCCGTTCCTTCAAAGATTCAGCTTGGATGGCGCGGGGTCGATGCCGAGTTGCCGATTTTGAGTTGGTGTGCTGTTGTGGTTGAACTGCTGACTGCTTATCACGTGGCGATTCAACGGCGTGTCGATGCCCTCACGAGATAATATTGATGTTGAGATTAATTCCCCCAACTGTCTCCTGATACAAAGTGAAGGGGAAGTCGTCGGTTTGCTTGCCGAGTGATGAGAGAACTAAAACGTATTTGATGTTGACTCCTCGGACGAGTTTTGCAGAGAGTGAGTTGTCCACACGTCTTGGCTGCTAGATGTGGAGGTGATGTGATGCGGGATGTTGACTGATCGCAAGTGAGGACGGTCGCTCGTCCGTAGCATGCTTGTTGGTTGCGCTGCGGTGATCGATCGGTAGTCCGATAGCGTGACGATGTGACGTCACAAGTTGAAAGTATCGATTGTATATCTGGGTCCATGGCATGAATATCACGTAATGTCTAGTTATGTCAATTTAAATTGTTCTGGCGGGGAAGTGCAGCCTAATGGTTTCCAGTACAATTAATAAACGAGTTTGTAATTAATTAAGCCAGTCATACTATGTCCAACCATTTCATTCACATTTTTTAACTCAAAGGAGTAAAATTTGAATGAACTTATGAGATTTAAAGAAATTGTTCATGGAAGCTCAACAAAACGGAGATGTGACTGAATAAGCACAAGGAGTAGAGAATCCACAGATTGTTCACTAGTTTAATGGAAGGATATTTAAAAAAATGTCTGAACGACAAGTTTAAAATATATCTGTATTACCTATATGAAAGTCCAGTGTAATCTTTCAAAACTAATCGTCTACTACGTAATATTATGGTCGACTGTTCTCTCAGGACAAGTTGCAGAATTGATGGCGGTATCCATCGTACTGATGATTAACGTAACTTACAGTAAAAGCAACATAACATCTAATTAGTGTTAACTAGTGCAAGTGCAATTTACGTTGTGTCGTTTACATTCTCGATGAAACATTCTCTGTGGTACTATTCGAGAGAAAATGGCTCTAAGACAAATGAATAGGACGCATCACACAAATTATACAATATAACACGAATTGCCAACTTCTACGAATTCAAGTTATATCCAAATAAATATTAACAGTCGTCACAAAAAGCGACTATTAGCTGTAAAGAAATACAATATGATAATACTACAAACTAAGACACAAGGTAATATTCGTTCTACACACTGGATGCAGAAGGAACGGAATAGCGCCAGAAGATCTAGTACATTGAATTGATGATCGATATTAATGCTATAAATAAAAAAAACCCTTTTCTTGGATGATTGTGTTGTCTTATGGTTCATATTAATTTTGTTTTACGCGTCTACTTTGGCACGGTTGTGTACATAAATTCTGTAACCCCATCCTGGCCCGGATTTTTCTCCGGTTTTCCTTCGGGTAGAGGCGGATTTTTTATACAGGTTCTCTAGGCTTTGTCTAGGGGCGTGTTTATTGTAACAATAAATCGTGAATTTAGTGTTTTTTCAACTCTTATGATTTTTAAACACTATACTCAGAATAATCTATAGTTCGATAATAACTTGTACATGTAAATTTACAAACATATTTGCGTTAAATTACAAACATATTGACATTATATATGTATTATAACTCGCAGCTAACTTTTTATCTTATCTAGGAACTTTTGCTGAAATTTTTGAATCCGCCTCTGCCTTAGGGCCCTTGATCGGAATTGATGGGATGGTCCCTTGCTTGCTTCCGGAGAGTAAATTAGTTTATTGTCCTCCGCGTGGTCATACGCAGTTTGTACTGTTTTTTGACAATAAATTTATTATAATATTTCAGAAAATCGAATTTCCTGCCAACATAATGCGACGTGTCATTACAGTTACGGACAATGGCGAAGTAAAAGTATTTATTACACTGTGCACTATATCAACACCAAGGCAATTGAAAGAGAATAAATAAAGAAAATAACAAATAATTTATTGTCAAGAGACCTTTCAAGAGAACAAACTGTCAAAGACCATGTTGAGGACAACAAAGTAATTTACTGCGACTAATATTTATACAATGTACTTCAGTAAACGCAGTGCGCTCACGGTTCCGTTTTCTTAAGTTACATTTCTCGAAGCAAATAAACAGGACTGCGTTGTAATGTACGCGGATATAAAACTAAACTGAGATAAATAATGACACACGATACCAGCATTCACGAAAATAGTGTTGCAACTGTTTTGAAAGTATTGCGTCAATGGCGTGGTATAGTACAAGGTGACTTTAAAATCAATACATTATTTTACGTTGCAGAAGCACTGGTGCAATAGGAAGCTTAAAGGACCCAATTTGGATAGAAGGACATGTGGAAACTACGAGATCTACTCGCATATACAGAGCAGAGAACGACGTAATGAACGAAAACCGGATTCATTAATTCTAGATGTGGAATATTGTAGGAACAGAGCTAGTCACCGGAGGACACCAGAGCCAGCCATTCCGGCAACTGCTTCGCGGGAGCTCAGACTAATCTTGGAGGCATCACTGGTGCATGCGTTAGTTAATCTGTTGTTGATTAATACTCACAAAGATTGAGGAAGGATAATACCCACGTTTAGTTTAATTAAAATGATAATAATTTATTAATCTGCAAGTGAGCAATGCTCGATGGCACATAGAAAAGAAGACAAAATAAGGTATAATAAATATAAATAACTTGTACATGTAAATTTACAAACATATTTGCTTTAAATTACAAACATATTGACATTATATATGTATTATAACTCGCAGCTAACTTTTTATCTTATCTAGGAACTTTTGCTGAAATTTTTGAATCCGCCTCTGCCTTAGGGCCCTTGATCGGAATTGATGGGATGGTCCCTTGCTTGCTTCCGGAGAGTAAATTAGTTTATTGTCCTCCACGTGGTCATACGCAGTTTGTACTGTTTTTTGACAATAAATTTATTATCATCTTGTATACATATTAAGAGTTAAAATAACAAACTATTACTCTTATGTCTGTAAAATACTCACACGCGGTATAAAATGGTTAAAAACTAGCACACGAGGTCACGACGAGGAAGAAGTTAATTATAACATGAGGCTCAAATGTGCGCTTATTCACATACACACACAAACACTTTATCGTTTGTAAACAGATTCAGAAACACACTCATACGTAGTACAAGCACGCTTCAATACACACACATATATCATTATTCCTCCTATAGCCTTAATGTAAAAGTAATTGTTATAATATGACTAAAAGAAATTAATATCTAAAAAAACTGAAAGCAAAACGGTGTTGCTATGAAGAATCATGTACACTTCACTGCACTACACAACTATTCAGTCTGAGCATTTTCTATTCCCCAAGACTGCAATCACCTCACTTCACATGTGATCCTATTTCGGGAGCATTTTACTCTGTTTTTGGAAGTTCAAATGTGTCGCTGAAGGTGAGATTAAGATGTATTTTGAGCTGAATGTAAAACCGTCATATTGAGACCCAAATCAAAATTAAAACGGCTTTCAATCTTCGTTCTCTAAGAATAGAATCCTTATTAAATAATAAATACATTTACTGACAAAAAGCGGTAATGAAATTGAACATGACCACGTGGAGGACAATAAACCAATTTAGTCTCCGGAAGCAAGGAAGTGACCATCCCATCAATTCCGATCAAGGGCCCTAAGGCAGAGGCGAATTAAAAATCTAAATTAAATGTCTTTTTCGTATTTATTTATGAAAATTTCATGAATTATCATCATCAAAGCAGATAATCAAAATAAAAGATTACAAATTTTAGATAACCAGTTTGCGCCAGTTTGTAAAATCAATATGTTTTTAGTAAATCTGACGTGTAAGATTTCTGAAATAACACACTTCTAGTAATTTGGCTCCCAATCTAATTTAGAAACGTTATCCCAATCTATTAAATGGTCGAAATCTAAGCGGCTTTAATGAAATAACTATTTGTTGTGATCTGCTTTATGTTACATTGATGTTCTTTGATTCGTGGCTGTTATTTTACACTTATAAAGCAAAATATACACATTTTATAAAAAAGTCTTTAAATGACATTTTGTCTATGGCGTATTTCCCCTTAATTATTTGGTTATACGATTGTTTCTTTACGGTACTTACCGACCATATGTTTTCTTGGAGAAAAACTCTTCTTAAAATTGAAGTTATTGTCACGGGGCTGACATTATGCAAAGGTTTATAATATTA
>NNCF01132299.1:24480-69834 GCA_002313205.1 Laupala kohalensis | reverse complement strand
CTGGCCTTCTCGCCTTCTTCTGCTATGGGGAACTCGCTGGAGACGATGTGACGTGCCCGAGACTGGGTGCGTCGGCGACGGGACGCAAGAAGCGACCCTGCGCGGATTCACGGGGTGCAGCCGACAACAGGTTTCATGACGGTCTGTATTGACGATAATGGGAAGCATATGGAACATTCTAAATGGACCTTGACGTCCTTACGAGTCTTTANCATCATTATAACTTTTCAATTATAAGCTCTCTTCGAGCTTATGTGCAGATTCAATTATTAAACCTTTGTTATAGTTTATATGTGTCAATGTTTATTTAACCAAATGCCAAAAACCTGAATAGAGAACTACTCTAACTATTGCCAAGCGAGTATTCTAATTATTTCCTCTGGGGTCTATCCTCCCCCGACGTTGGGACAAAGACAACGCTAAATATATACATAGCAACGACCAACGCAACATTGTATATTATTGTTGTATCGCTATGGACCAACGCGACATTATTATAGTACGATATGGAAATACTACAAAAGATTTCCTACTTATCTCTACTTGAGAATTTTGTAGACCTAATGTGGGATGTTTCACATAAGTAAGGTAAGTATTCGCCTCTTTACATATTGTATTATAAAATATGCCGGATAATAATTTGAAACGTTGTGAAATTTAATAGCAATTGTCTTCGTTCAAAGTCGAAACAAATTTTTTAATTGAATTAAGATTGTAGACGTCAACAATGTCAATATCGAATTATCTTTCGATTCAGCAACTATAAAACTCTCATTAAGTGTTTATTATTTAATCATATATATATATATATATATATATATATATATATAGATAGATAGATAGATAGATAGATAGATAGATAGATAGAATTCGAACTGCGAGATGATTACATTTGTAGGGGAACGTATCATTTTTGTTAAACATTTCATTGAGGCACTGGAAACCGTAATTGTCAAAGGAAATGCGTACATTAGAATGTTGGATATGTTGCCTTTCTGTGGTTAGCGGTGCAAATGAACATAGATTATATAAACGGATATCATGTTCGAAAGCATTCGATAATGTAATTTAACCTAAGGGCGTCGTCGGAGTGGAAATGGCTGTGAACTCAATTATTGGAGGAATTGGTCTGATGTTGACACATCGATGTTCATTATAAGTAGTAAAAGATTTTGTTATTCTGTCATAATTTATTGATGAAAAGATCTTTTCGGCTGCATGGGGGTCATTTTATGACTAATTTTAGCAGGGGGTGGTGAGGAAATATATGGGATTTGATGAATGACTGTGAAAATGTTGGAATTAAGTGAATTGTGAATGTGAATTTTTTCTAGTTTAAGTCTTTTCCAGTAATTATTTTCTATTTCTAAAATTTGGAAATGATTGAGTTGAATGTGTGATTGTTTTGTATAAGATGTTTGGCGAACGCGAATGTTGTGAGGTGAGGTGTTTGAAAGTGTGAATGTGTTCATGTACTCTTTTATCAAAACTGCGTCCAGTTTGTCCCACGTACATCGCGTTGCACTCGCCGCATGTGAGCGCGTACGCTCCACTTAATTGCGAGAGGGGTGCGTAGGGTCCTTTGTGTGGGAGTGGATGTTTCTCAGGGACTTGGTGCATGGAAGGAAGTGTAGAGGCCGTGTTGCTTAATAAATTTGCTAACTTAAGAGAAAGATTGCGTATGTAAGGTATGGTAATGCGAGGGGTCGTGGTATCTTTACGAAGGGGGGAGAGTATTGTGATTTGTGTTCTGTGTATGGTGTGTTTTTTCTTCTTGATGATGGAATCTATCAAACTGGTATCATAAACATTTTTATAAACATTTTCAATTTATATTCATTATGTAATTTATATTTGGAAAACATTTGTAGCACTGAAGATGACCGCCATGCGGCCGAAAAGGCTTAATGCATCAATAAATAATGACAGAATGATAAAACCTTTTACTACTTATAATGAACTCAATTATTTAAACAAAGCGGAATTGATACCATACGGTTTTGTTGTATAGTTTTACTAAGTATGAGACAAGACAACGTGATAAAGATAATAGGATGAGGTTTCATATATGTCTGAATTTTTTCAATTAGTACAAATCTTTGTATGCATTCCTTGAAGTATTTTTAATTTTTTACAGAAAAGATGAATCAAATACATGAAAGTGTAAAAATCCCCTTGGTTTTCTTTCTTTCTTTTCTGCGGAACCGAACGGAGATAATCATTGAAATCAAGTTCGTATCTGCGATTTCCTATTACTTCATCTTTCACCTTCTCCTCTCCGAGATAACAGCATTTAAAAATTACATCAACAAAAGACACAACTAGAATCTTTTATTTTAAAACAATGTAACTTGATTCCAGATGACAAACGAAATCACTGACGCGTCTTCTAAGTAATAAACAATATTAGCAGGGAATTGTACGTGAGTTACGTAATGATCCTTTGTATAATACCATCTAAAATACTATTCATAACATTTCTTACGTTCTGTTTAAATTGTTTCATACTAAAAATGAAACCGAGCAAAACTTGCCTACAACTAGATGGTATGGGGGAAAGTACGAACGGCCATATTAATAAGGTAAATAAAATAGTCTTGCTACATAGAAGTAAGTATTTATATTTTCATACAGAATGTGAGTTAGATTCATTTTTCCGTGCTATTTAATCGGAGAAGTTGATGAAATTAAGTATTAATGCGACATTTCATTACAATTCTGGTATTGTCTCAAATTTTAGAGTGACAAGTTAATTACTTCCTAATGCCGCGTTCACCCGTGGGATAAAGAAATTTTAATTATGTGTGAATGAAATTGAACATTGTTTTAAAATTGCTTCCAACATTGTGTGACTTTAAATTTTTTGTTGAGCTGTAGTAACACTGAAACGTTTTCGGTTGCACCGCGTTCCGACAAAGTTTAAATCAACTAGCGTAGATGGTCCCCAGCCCGCATTGCCCTGGTCACATCATCTCATTCATACCGACTCCACTTTATTTTACTTGGTGCCAGCGAAACTTTGCACGCTGTTTCGCTCCGTAAATGTTGTCAGTTTCTCAACCATGTCACTCACATCTTTAACTAGTGCTAAAATGGTCGTTTAATTCTGTTATTAAGATATCTATTCTAATAAGATAGAGTTCAAGGAAATACAATTATACAATGTTTCATATGCTAAGTATAAAATGTAATATCAACAATAAATATGTCGTGACTGTAGGAAAATGGTACACCCAAACATATTTTTACTTCACATTAAATTTCTTTTTCCATCGGTCAAACTAAAGGCATATCAATATAATTCAGCAACCGTTGATGAAACATTCTAAACCTTGAAGACCATGAAATACTCTAGTAGCCCTCCGGAGAGCTTTAGGTAATTGATGGGCATTTGATGAACGAGATTGCGCATAAAGCGGTGGGGGTAGTGGTTTGTTCCGTATTAATAATTATGAAGGATCCAAATCCCCTTCGATGCTTGAGCACGAACTATGATCACCCCTTGCGTTCAAATACTCCATTTCGAGCCCTATTTGACATGGTTAGGTTATGGGCCTTTAAAGGGGAAGCATTTTCATATCCATACTTCCGTACTAATATATAAGCGCGTAATGCGAAATGCAGTGTGTGTGTCAGTTTGTTACTTGATCACGACTAAACCGTTCAACCGATCGTAATGAAATTTGGCAAAGCGATAGGTTAGATGTCCCGAATGAACATAGGCTAATTTTAATTTTTTAAATATGTGATAAGAAAAATAATAATGTTTGCCTCAAATAAATCTTTAAAAAAGTCCGGAACAGCGAACATCTATCTACAAAAATTAACCTAAATAATCGATAAAACGCTATTAAAAATAGAAATGTTAAAATACTTCAATCCAAGTGAGTAATTTAAGAAGGAAAAAATCAATCATCATCAAATTTAATGAATTATTTGTTTTGCGCATTTAACAAAGAATCATCTTTAAGTCGTACAATTTCAACGAATAGTTCAGATTTTATAAGAATTTAAATGAAATAGTGCAGCCGCTTCACACCTCGGAACCGACCGACGCAACTCCCGCGAGATGGTGTAGTACTGTCAAGTTTTCTATTACATTTGTATAATTATGAATTTGAAAAATTAGGGTGCTGTGCTTGTTTATAAAAACCAATAAGAAAAGTATTTTGATCTTACAACATAGACATACTTTATAATTTCTGAGTAAAAATAAGATCAAAGGCAACGCCGGATGATCAGTTAGTTAACTCATAAAATCGAATTGATGTGATATACTACATTATGATACAAATAAACCCATTCCCCTTTTCCATTAAGAAAGTGTTCAGACATTTTTTAAATATCCTTCCATTAAACAAGTGAACAATCTGTGGACTCTTTGTGCCAATTGAGAGACATCTCTCGATTGTTGAGCTTCCATAAATAATTTCTTCAACTCTCATAGGTTCAATCAAAATTTACGCCATTGAGTTAAAAAAAGAGTGAATAAAATGGTTCAACCTAACCTAACCTAATTCACAAAAGAATCTGTTATTATCCTGGAATCCACGAGACTACATTCTCTCTCCCCAGCCAGAACAATTTACAATGGCTTGACATTTCTTGCTTCCGAATGGCACCACGCACAATCGATACGGTAAACCTGAGACGTCACGACGTCCCGCTATAGATCGCCCTATCGATCGCGCCGACAGCGCCCAAGACAAATGGGCAGCTCTATCACTTACTGCAACTATCTCGACGAGGCATCGTCACTTCTCATCTGGCGCCAGCGTGCTTCTCCGAAGCGAGCCCCGACATGGGGACACTCGCTCACTTGCAACATGTCATCCGACGAGTCGTCATCTTCATATCACTTCCATCATCTGGCAGTCACTCCATGTTACGGTCAGATATTCTAACTCATGTTCTGCGCTCAAGCCGACGACTTCCCCTACAGCTTCTACAAGGAGACAGCTGGGGGATTTGTTTTGCAACCAGCAACAGCACCTCTCGTGACAAACGGTACGCCATGCGTCACGAGATAAGATCTGTGTTAAATCGCCACGTGCACATTGAACTTCGACCTCAACTGCATCAACTCAAGATCATTCAGCATTGGACGTCGTATAGCGCTCAACACTATCGCAGCGCCTCATCTACATTCCTATTTTGTCATTTGTATCACCTCATTGTTTCTTGTTTTATTCATCTTTCATGTCATTAAACTGTTTTGTTGGCATATCTACTGTTCAACCACACCTCATCTACCTTCCTCATGTTCTGTAATTTGTCTGTACATTTATGGTCCTTCGAACATCACCTCATCCAACATGTATACAAGGAAATTCATCTAAAAGTTCTGTAAAGAAAGCAAATATATTCTTTTATGAAAATCTTGCGAACTTGACATTGCAGTGTTTTGGTGAATAAATAGTTTTATTCAAAATACAAATACGAATACATAATGGAATATTAAAGATTTGGAGATCAAACTTTGTCAGCCCAGAATATGATTTATATTTCTGCAACAATTCTAACGGTTTTGAAGAAATTAACAGTATAGAGGTATTTCGGAATGAATTTATTAATAGCATATAATATCAACAAAGTAAGTGGTTGTCACTGTATTAATAAAAAGAAATTGATATAAAAAATTGACTGAATAATATAATAAATAAATAGGTAATAAGAATTAATTTGACAACTTTTCTATCGTCAGACTCATTAGATATTAGACGTTCATCTCATTAGATAAATTCACCGCATTTGAAAGTAGCCACTCAGTTGTCATTAATAAGGCATGGAAATTAATATATTTCAGCGACTGGATGTAGATGTGGATGTGTATTTTTCATATTATCTTAAACATTTAAGAGATTTTCTTACAATCCTGAGTAAAAACTCAAGTCTTTTTGTGGTAATGCAGTTTTAGACATTAATATTTCTTTAGTGATGAAAAAGACCGAACATTCGTGGGGAGGCTGTGATTTTAATAAAATCCCATTTTAATTCAACTTTGCAAGTCATGTGATTATTAACTTTCCGGATGACTGCCGTACCTTGTTTTAAATACGCCAATTTAACTGCAATAAAATAATTTCGTCAAATTTTAATTTTTAAATTATCATTAAAANTGTTAAAAGTTATGCAAATAATTTGCATCAGTACTATTCATGAGAGCTGTCCCATTTACCGTAGCCCACGGACAGTTTTCAACGCACTTTCGATTGATCGAACTGGCCCGGGATGGGGTTTGGCAAAGTATTGTCCGACGAATAAAACTAATCGGTCATATTTATTTATTTGTAACGTGGCTTTTTTATTTTCAACAAATTTGTATCATATCAATAAGGAAACAGAAAATAGTATGTTTCTTCATTTTTTTAAAGCGTTTTTAATATTAAGCATTATAAAATAACGATTTCATACTACAATGTATGATGGGGTAATTTGGAACCCAATTCCGTATTTTCTCTCACCAAACATGCAACGTCAAATGTTAATTCTAACAGAATAGATTTATTACACAAATTTGTTGTAAAATGTGCTATAACTCTCCTGTCAAAGAAAGGGCCACACGTCGGACCATACTGCGTTCATTAAAAGAAACTTATAAATAAACTTTATTTAAAAAAATGTTGCAAAATGCGTATGACCACGTAGGGGATAATAAACCAAGTGACTCTCCCGAAACAAGCAAGGGAACCATCAATTCTGATCAAAAGCCCGAGGGTCAGTGACAGATTTAATATTTATTAAAGATATTATTTAATAAGAACGTAGTTATCCATTTATTATTTTAAAAAAGTGCAGATATTTGTGCAGTGAAACTTCGAGATTAATGAAACAAAATTATTAATGACTTGACCATCCCCGGAAAATTCGCCACTACCCGAAGGAAAACCAGAGAAAAATCCCAGCCACTGTCGGGTTACAGAGATGATGTACAAAAGCGTGCCAAGGTTGCGTACAGTTAGAAACAAACTATTAAAAACAAACGGAGCAAAATCAACATATGCACGAAGAAAGGAATTTATTTATTCTGAATCTAGAGTATTATAACAATGACGGGATGAAGGAACAATTTATTAGGAAATTGAAACTCTCATCAACTTCTTGTATTAAAATCTGTAAAATTCTTTCACATTAAAGAAAAAATAACAAGCTTTTAACCACGAATTTCAAGTGATCCAATGAGTTAATATCTGTCATTTATTTTTGGAAGAGAATTATACAAAATTATTCGTAAATGATAAGGGCCTCTTTGGCAAAGAGTTGTTGACACGCGCCAGGACGATGAATATTAACCTTATTACGAATGTTGTGTTCGTGAACTAGACTATTTCTTCTAAAGCGTGGGTGGGATTTTAATAGTTCTGTCTTAACAAACATGACTACTTCATAAATGTATACGCAAGGGAGAGGGAGAATATTTAATTTTGTAAATAAAGAGATATATAAATTTAGAAACATATTATATATTTATATATATATATATATAAAATTTAGAAAGATATAAAATATTATTTAAATCCGGAAAAATAAAATCGTATGTTTCTACATATTTAAAAAAGTATTATTAATATTTAGCGTTACAAAATAACGATTTCATACAGCAATGTACAAAATTAGCTTCAAGTCGCAGAACAAAGAAAAAAGAAAACCAGTTCAAGTATGCTGACTTAATTAACACAAAAATCAATTAAATTATCATCATATCTACTCCCAATGTACTGAAGGAAACTGGTGGGATTGTCGAGCTAATTTCACAAATTATTCTCTTAAATACGGCTGATTCCTCTCTATAGGACTCTAAGGATATTGATGTCGCCGAGCCCTAAAGCCCCAAGAAAAAAAAAAAAAGATTCCTCTCTATGATAACGCGCATTCCAATCTTTTTATGTCTCCGTGCGTGACGCACTGCGCCATTTTAGACGCGTCACGCCGCTCGCTTCTCCATCAAAGTAACCGACGGCTGCGAAGTTCAAGGGACGTAATCACGTTTTCTCTCTTCTGCTTCTGTAGCAGCATCGGTCTTTGTTTAAAACGCTTTGTTTAAAGCGTTCCACGCGCTCGAGGCACTACGTCGTCTACTTCCACACTTTAGGTGGAGCCAGCACATCAACTTGGTCAAATCACTGAGATGTATTATTATTAATATTTTTATTTAGTTATCTCAACTTGTGTTGGTTTTTCTCTCAGCAGTGGATTATTAAATCAAGTTCTGCTGGGAGGAAGAATCTATTTCAGGTCCAAGAACTTTCTGGTAATGTGGGCTGAGGACAGAAGGACGTTTTGTTGCAGTCTACTTATTATATTGGTGTTGATTTTGAGTTTTTAAATGGAGTCGACCAGGGATTGGGGTACTAGTCCCAGGGTAGATAAAATGATAGGCACTATGATCACTTCTTGAACATTCCAGAGTTGTTTTAATTCAAAGGCTAGTTGTTGGTATTTTGATATTTTGTCGTTGTTTGTTTTTTCTAGATTGTTGTAATTTACGACAGCAAAATCGATGAGATACACTTTTGATTCTTTTCTTTTCCAAAGAATGACATCAGGTCTGTTGTGAATTGTTGTTCGGTCAGTGAGAATGCTTCTGTCCCAGTTCAAAATATTTGCTTTCAAATCATCTTGCAGAACTGGTTGAGGTTTGAACAGGTGGTCTGGTGGTATGGGATTCTTAATGCAGTTCAGTGATTTTGCAATTTCTTGGTGAATTATTTTTCCCATTTATTACTATTATTATCATCATCATGAACTATTTTCACAACGTGTAGTTGGATTCAGGTGAGATGCATATACCAAGCATCCTCTCCTCAAGCGATGTCACAATTTAAAAATCTTCTGACTATTCTACAGGAGTTAAGGATGGCTCCTCTTTGTAATGTTAGAAATATGTATTTTTGGGAGCTGAAGCCGATGGATGCTCATATGCAGACTCTGAGGGATGACTGCAGTGGTGGTCAGGAGTATAGGAACTATGTATACACACTCCATTTTCCATAAACGAAGAATTTCTGTTTTCAAATCTTCACAATTTTTAATTTTATCAATGTAAGTAATTTGTAGGTTGTGGGTGTTGGTTACTGCAATATCTATGTTTGTGATTTTCTTGAGTTTGTCTATAATATCTGGTCTGTTGTGATGGATTGTCTTGTCAGTGAGGATTGATCTATCATTTATTATTATTATTACATACAACAATATGAATAATAACTAAGAAAAAATATAAAACACCAAACATTCTCTGATTGTCTCAAGAACGGAGTGCAGATTATAGATTGCAGATAATTTTGATTGTCTATCATCTGCACTCCGTTTAATCCTACTGAAAAAATACGATTTAATTTGTATCTATTTGTTAATAATATAGTAGAAACAATACTCAGAAACTTGCTTGACTTGTTTGAAATGCATTGGAGCGTGTAGTACAAAGCGCGATTTCCGAAAAAGTTAAAAAGTCTTCTCAAATATCCGGTGACCTATAGATATAAGTGATGTAAAAATACAACGAAAAATATCCTAGAAATCAAAGTAAACTTTTATCACTTTTCGGATTGAAGAGTAGGTCTTTTTTTTTGTACTAGATTATTAACTGACAGATACAAATTATACAATGTTGTTCTTCGTTATTATTTATACCAGTGTATTTCAAAACCATCAGAATAAAAATAAAGGAAACAATTATACATCTCTGTGATTTGACTGGTTCCACCTTAAGAACTTACGTTTTCAGTAATATCTCATTATCGGCTTGAAGAGAATATTCGTCAAGTATAGGTTCGTGCATACTTTAAATATTTTCAATGTTCTATGTTTACACGTATTTTACAGAAATATTTCTGGTATACCACTGAAAAAGTTCTTTAGAATAATTAAAAATTCCCTTGCGGGTAAATTTATCCAATATTTAGATTTACATTTTACTAACTTACCAATCTCACTCATTAATTTGCATTGGTCATATAGATAAAAACGATTTTTTCACCGAATTGTTAATGACTTGGACGTAAGTCATTAACATGACTATTTTATACAATGGAATCAAACTGAATAAACCTCAAACACACGTTTGCACAAGGAAATAATTTATATTTATTATTGATAAAATAATTTTACTGGGGTCGTTAGTAAGTTTCTTGGAACAAGGGGTCAGGCAGGAAAAATAATGTACTATATAGTAATATGAAGGACTTGACTACTGTTATAATATTCCATACATTTTTTATGAAAGAAAAAATCAACATTCGGTAACTTGTCAGTTATTTTTTAATAAATTTTAATCTAGTTCTCATTGATATAGGTTTAAAAAACTATCGCCCTTATGAGAAATTTAGGATAGAGAAGTACTATAAAATTTCTATGCCGAGCAATTACGGAAGTTATTCAACAGAGCATTCGCAAACCTAAGTCAATCTAGCGTTTTAACTTAAGCTGTATAATTAATTATTCGCAGTTTCTTAATACACAATAATTTATTTCTGTTATAATTTTATTACTATATTCTGCTATTATTTTGATATAGACAAAATAGATAACATTATTAAATGTTTCATAGATAGTTTTGTACGCTTGAGTAGCGCATGGCATTTTCATATTGCCTTAACATTGCCAACATTACTACAAAAATGACTTGATTATTTTGGTCATTGAAGTTTTGACTGTGAGTACCGTCAGTTCCTCCTGAAATGTGATTCCCACTTTAATTTCAACCCTCCACGCGATTCCTATCGCTGTCACCGTCGCCAAAAGGCAATTGGCGTTGGGTGTTCGCTCCTTCCCCCACCCTTCTCCTGTCGTTAACTTCGTAATGGTTTTTTTTAGAGAAAAAAGATCGCTGTTCCGACAGGACGCCCTCGTACCTTTATTGACTTCTTTATACTTCCGCCCAACACTTCTCTCATTTCAATAGGAACCTCTTAAAAAAAAATTAAAAAAAATAACTTCGAAATACTTTTCACCTTCGACAAAAATTATTTACGTGATGTTTGAAATAAAAAGAATTATTTTACAATAAAAATAATGATAAACATTTATGGTGAACAATCAGTTTCAAACTGCGTTTGACCAAGTGGACGACAATAAACTAATTTACTCTCCGGAAGCAAGCAAGGGACCATCTCAGCAATTTCGATCAAGGGCCTTAAGGCAGAGGCGGATTCAAAAATTTCAGCACACTCCTTAAATGATTAAAATCGTAACTATCAAGATAACTCTAAATTTGAGTTTTATTACTTCAATAGATGCCGCCCTTAAGCAATATATAACTAATAATATTGAAAATTTTATGAAAAATAAAAAACAGTTTTAAGTGGCGTATGACAATAAATTAGTTTCCTCTCCGGATGTAATGTAGGGACCATCCCAGCAATTCCCATCAAGTGTCCAAAGGCAGAGGTGAATTGAACATTTTTGAAAGAAAGTTTTCAACAAAAACTTCCGGCTGTCAATTTATTTTCCCTAAATAAAATCGTGACTATTAAACTAACACGAAATTTTAGTTAATAACTGAATGGCACTCCTGACTATAGACCCGAACCCAGAGTGATCTATACATGAATCCGCCTAAAAAGCTTTATTTAATGGGAAATTGAAACTCACATTAGTATTATTTAATTAAAATCAATAATGTCCTCAAGTGATAGAGGGAAATTCTTTGGATTTGCGGATTTAAAGAAATTCCATTTTATTAACTTCTAAATTCCTGGGTGAGAATAACGCAAATCGCTTCATGGACGATACAACCATTTCTGGCAAAATGTGTTTTCCACGCTAGAATGAGTAATGTTAGCCTCATAACGAGTGAGCAAAGAAGACTGTTTCTCGTAAAGCCAGGAACAAACGCAACCACCATTAACCTAATTTTGTTTTTATTTTAGAAAAAACTAGCTGACTTCCTTGCGTAGCCTGGTAGATTTCTTTTAAAAAGAGGAACAGAACTACAATTTATCACTTGCTTTAACTAAATAATTTAAACGTATGAATAGTGAATTATATTTTCTCCACGAATTGAGCAAAATGTAAAATTATTGGAGATCAAAACTGTTTTTTTTATCGTGCCTTTTTTTCAATTCGTCTTTTTTTTTTCCTTTTCTATTTTTGAACCTTTGACAACAAAGGGCGAATGTTAGAGACTCTACTGTGAAGAGACCGGAAAATATTGAGCCCAGTGAGTCACATTCTTCCTTATTAAGATGGGAAGAACACTTGAAGTTAGTCAAATCCCACAGATATGTAATTGTTTTCTATATTTCTATTCTAATCGTTATAAAACACAATAATATAAATAATAATAATAATAATAGTAATAATAATGAGAAAAATGATTTTATTTATATCCATCGGTTAATAATACACTACGAACAATATTCAGGAACTCGCTTGACTCGTTTGAAATACACAAACATGGCTGCCGAAATCAACTGTTTCGCATTTTATGCGTCTCACCGCAGAAAAAGTGAAATATCATTCTCAGATGGCTGGTGACCTATAGATAAAAGTGATGTAAAACATACACCGGAAAATTTACTACGAATAAAAGAAAAGTTCCATCACTTTCGTCTTATTTTGTTAATATACATTTTCTCCTTAAGACGCAATGTATTTCAACATCCATTACAATAGCAATGATCGCATTTCAATGGCCGGTGAGGTATGTTTTTTGAAGTTGAAATGACAAAAAGTACATGTTTCTCTGTCGATTGATTTACGCCGATTTCAGATATTTTATTGATTTAATTCTACCTGCGCTAGCACTACCTTCACGGCGATGGTTTTGTTTACGAGGGCGCACGATCCGATCAATGCGAGCGGAATAAATCGATCAGCGTAGAACTGTAAAGAATAAATCATTGTGAGAGGAAAATTAGAAAGAGGAAGTCGACCTCATTGTTTGGAAAACAATTGCAACGACAACAAGAGAAAAACGACTGACTAGACAGACGGTTTTCCAGCTGGAAAGGTATAGAAAGGAGATTAATCGGCCATATACTTTCCCGGCAAGAAGGTGGACCCAAAATCGTCACTGCCACCAGATAGCAGTGATCTTCCATTCGCCTGAGGTTCAGTGTGTGCGGTATAGGCGTATGAAGGCAATTTTTTCTCATTTGAACGTTTTAACAGAAATTTTTCTAGTCGAAATGCCTTCATCGTGCATCCGGTTGCACCGGTAACTATCCGAAGGACAACAAAAGAAATACGTTGTTAGGGCAGAAGAATCCAAGCTTTTTCCGGTGCCTAAGGTTGGCTTTGTTTCTTTCATTCAAACCTTTGTAAAAAACAGAAAAAAGTATTAAGAACTTTTTTCCATGATTATTTCTGTAAACATTTACTCTATTCATATAGATATCTAGCTGTAGAGACATTATTCATTATGTTTTTATAGATTTCAAGGAATATATTGCAAAAGGCATTTTTCACAAAATATTAAGTGTGTTATTTGTTTCATTACACGGACACTTTTCTCTTTTCAAAAACCCCAAAAATATTGTGGCGTAACATTGTTGAAGTCATTGTTACCTGCCGAAAAAATTATTCACTTTAACTATAATGTAACGTAAAATACAAAATTGTTGCTCCTCAAGTCAGATTTGGCAGTTTTCGAATAATATTTATGTCAAAGGTATTAATCATGTTACGTCGAATGAAAATGGNGCAGTCGGTAAGCGCATGAGCGCGTAGAGCTCAAGGTCCCGGGTTCGAATCCCGGTCCCGTCTACCATTTTCATTCGACGTAACATGATTAATCTGTTACCTGGCGGTGAGGTTCACCGCAATCTAAGAGATTTCTATGTCAAAGGTATTGTCAGCATTAGATAATGTTAAAAATTATTTGTTAAGTGAACTTCTTTATTCAGAGGATCACAACTTTCATTTTTGGATGGACTGACCAATGGATCCACATTCCCTTTTCTGATCAGTGGTGGATACTAAATAATTAAAATCAAGATGTTCTTTTTTGGTTCATTTAGTCTCTCGTCTCTCGTTTCGTCTGCCCAAAGGAAAATTGAAGAAAAGAAGAGTACTGTTGAAATATGATAATTATGAATATTATTATTCAAATATATTAGAAAGAAGAAATATGAACAAGAACGCATCGAAATATTTCCGTACTTTAATAAAATTCATGTCTATCCTCAGCCAATCAGATAGTAAGATGATAAATATGCATGACTTGCTTTTTGTTTCTTTTATTGACTTTTTTCTAGATGTCCATCTACACTTCAAAATTAGTTATTTGTCCTGTAAATAAATAAAACGCTTGAAACTAAAAGCTTCAGTGTATTTTGTTTTAAATCATTCTGTATGAATACTATTTAAATAAATGAGTACTAAAATATTTATAATGAGAATTTCATATAAAGGAACATAGAACAACCGTACTGCAGATTCAAAAGTTAACTTTAAGGAAAATTCACATTGATATGACTTCTCCGACATCAAGTATAGTTTTCATTTACTACATGCTCTCCTTTACGTTTGCCACTCTTTAAATTTTTTGTTACCTCCATTTTCAGCATATTCTGTAACATTTTTGTTTAAAAAATGATATTTTCGATTTACACTATTTCAAAGTAGGGGGTATTAATGAAAAAACATTTTGCTAACGCAAGTTTACAAAGTAAAACGCATAGGTTATAGGACACCAAGGAGTCAAATTCTAAGATTCAAAAATTTTATTATCCTATTTCATAAGTAGTTCTCCCGAGTTTTTAAAAACTTCAAATACACTGGCAGAAAAATAGTGTTTTAATATCCTTGACATGTTCCCGTATCAATAGCATCATAAATTCAACGGTGAAGATTCTTCACTACAAATTGTGCAGCACATTTGTTACAATATTTGTAATTTTTACTCTCATCACAACAAATACTAAGAAATATTCACTGAGTGGAAGTAATGACGACACAGGGGGACTCGGTATCAGAAGATCTTCATATATACCAATGATGAGCAGTAAGTTGAAGCTCAAGTCTTTGGTACGTGGAGCGACGAAGTTCTACATCCTGTTGGGCTGCAATAGCTAATTCATGTCATCTCCAAGAAGATTCAAGAGCACGTGTGAGATTTGTTGTCTGTGCCAATCAAGTTCCTTTGATTTTTCCATCATATCCACACCCTTGTGTATCAACTCCTCCAAGGGAACTTCACTTTCAGGACCTATACCTTTCTGTTCCACTTCAATTATCTGATACAAATTTAGTCATGACTATAATTCAATGAAAGCTCAAAAATAATTTAAACAGGAAAATCAACAATATTACATTATAAGCAGGTCAATATTAAAAAGTTGTGGCACACTGGACAACATTTAACACAGATAATTACNTAATTGGCAAATCTATACCAAGTAATTAATGTAATCTTCAAATAATTGTTTTCTCAAAGTTACATACCAGTTACATTAAGTCCTATACACTGCAAAAGGAAGCATATTGCTAACGCTACAGTTTGAGAAGATACTCCAGGCATTTGAGGGCCCTCATAATCTGCAGTGAATCTTCTAGTAGGTTTATTGAGATGATCATCATCATATATTGGTACACATGGCAAAGAAATCTTGCATTGTCTGGAGTTTTTTAAGAAGAAAATTGATTCCAGAACTGCATGACTACGGTCACTAAAAACAGGAACCTATAACAAGACAGACAGGCTTGAATTAATACATATTGAAGAATAATACAAATTATAAACAGTTACATGATGACCAATGAACTTCAGATGTTATCAGTCATGTTATCAACATTTACCATCATCTTTCATTCAGGGTGTTTTCCAAATCAATATTTCATTCCAAATCAATATTTCTTATACAGGTCCTCTAGGCTTTGTCTAGGGGCGTGTTTATTGCAACAATAAATCGTGAATTTAGTGTTTTTTCAACTCTTATGATTTTTAAACACTATCAGAATAATCTATAGTTCCATAATAACTTGTACATGTAAATTTACAAATATATTTGCGTTAAATTACAAACATATTGACATTCTATTAGTATTATAACTCGCAGCTAACTTTTTATCTTATCTAGGAACGTTTGCTGAAATTTTTGAATCCGCCTCTGCCTTAGGGCCCTTGATCGGAATTGATGGGATGGTCCCTTGCTTGCTTCCGGAGAGTAAATTAGTTTATTGTCCTCCACGTGGTCATACGCAGTTTGTACTGTTTTTTGACAATAAATTTATTATTATTATCATTAAATATAATTTTTGGCCATTAATAACACATGAAAGTAATGAAAGAATACAAAACTGAAGTTCAGGTGATACACTGTCATGTGGTGAGACATTCCGTTGTTTCATCTTGGATGGCGTTGAGTCCATGTCGAGTTGATGATTTTGAGTTGATGAGCAGTGAATTGCTGACCACTTGTCAACGGCGTGTCGATGCCCTCACGAGATAATATTGATGTTGAGAATAATTCCCCCAACTGTCTCCTGATACAAAGCGAAGGGGAAGTCGCCGGTTTGCTTGCCGAGTGATGAGAGAACTAAAACTTGATGTTGACTCCTGGGGCGGGGTTTGCAGAGAGAGCGTCCACATGTCGTGGCTGCTAGATGTGGAGGTGATGTGATGCGGGATGTTGACTGATCGCAAGTGAGGACGGTCGCTCGTCCGTAGCATGCTTGTTGGTTGCGCGCTGTCGATGCGATCGATCGGTCACTCGATAGCGTGACGTCGTAGGTTGGCCGTATCGATTATATATCTGGGTCCATGGCATGAATATCACGTAATGTCAAGTTATGTCAATTTAAATTGTTCTGGCGGGGAAGTGCAGCCTAATGGTTTCCAGTACAATTAATTAACGAGTTTGTAATTAATTAAGCCAGTCATACTATGTCCAACCATTTCATTCACATTTTTTAACTCAAAGGCGTAAAATTTGAATGAACTTATGAGATTTAAAGAAATTGTTCATGGAAGCTCAACATTCGAGAGATGTGACTGAATATGCACAAGGAGTAGAAAATCCACAGATTGTTCACTAGTTTAACGGAAGGATATTTAAAAAATGTCTGAACGACAAGTTTAAAATATATCTGTATTACCTATATGAAAGTCCAGTGTAATCTTTCAAAACTAATCGTCTACTACGTAATATTATGGTCGACTGTTCTCTCAGGACAAGTTGCAGAATTGATGGCGGTATCCATCGTACTGATGATTAACGTAACTTACAGTAAAAGCAACATAACATCTAATTAGTGTTAACTAGTGCAAGTGCAATTTACGTTGTGTCGTTTACATTCTCGATGAAACATTCTCTGTGGTACTATTCGAGAGAAAATGGCTCTAAGACAAATGAATAGGACGCATCGCACAAATTATACAATATAACACGAATTGCCAACTTCTTAAGAATTCAAGTGATATACAAATAAATATTAACAGTAGTCACAAAAAGGACTATTAGCTGTAAAGAAATACAATTTGATAATACAACATACTAAGGCACAAGGTAATATTCGTTCCACACACTGGATGCAGAAGGAACGGAATTGCGCCAGAAGATCTAGTATATTGAACTGATGATCGATATTAATGCTATAAATAAAAAATCTTGGATGATTGTGTTGTCTTATGGCTCATATTAATTTAGTTTTATTTGTCTACTTTGGCACGGTTGTGTACATAAATTCTGTAACCCCATCCTGGCCCGGGTTTTTCTCCGGTTTTCCTTCGGGTAGAGGCGGATTTCTTATACAGGTTCTCTAGGCTTTGTCTAGGGGCGTGTTTATTGTAACAATAAATCGTGACTTTAGTGGGTTTTTTTCAACTCTTTTGATTTTTAAACACTATACTCAAAATAATCTATAGTTCGATAATAACTTGTACATGTAAATTTACAAACATATTTGCGTTAAATTACAAACATATTGACATTATATATGTATTATAACTCGCAGCTAACTTTTTATCTTATCTAGTAAATTTTGCTGAAATTTTTGAATCCGCCTCTGTCTTAGGGCCCTTGATCGGAACTGATGGAATACGTCCCTTGCTTGCTTCCGGAGAGTAAATTAGTTTATTGTCCTCCACGTGGTCATACGCATTTGTACTGTTTTTTGACAATAAATTTATTATTATTAGCCAGAGCAATAAAATAGTTTTCCCACTCTTAAATTATACAACAGAGTTATTTTGCCAAACAACATAACACATGAGCATGGAGTACATTCAAAAAGAGAGTTAATACATATATTGCTAAAATTAAAATCCAATACAATATGTATAATTGGCACTGAAACCATAACAGTAGCCTCAAGAGAAATAAATTAATTTCAAAACTAATTTTATGACAAAACGCAAATCAAAATAATTTACTTTTAGGACACAAAAACAGGAATGTACATAAAGCTTCATCAATCAAATACTGCATGAAGTAGAATAATTTAAGTTTAATTTAAATGAGAGGACCAATTTAATATCCTAACCTTTTTCTTTGTATATCCTTCCACCACCATTGTCTCCATCTTTACACTTTAAATATCAAGAGCTACAAATAAAACTTAGATATTTTCGGAATCGCAGTAATATTTGCAGTTATATGGCATAAAAGTTTTTTTTCAAACCTTGTTTCTACAAAAATGTTGTATTTGACCAAATGAAATAATCACGGTACAAATAGGATGAATAAATAATTTAGAATGAAATAAATCTCTAAAATACAATAGTGCTTAGACAAATCAAACCAATTTCAAGATTTCTCCGCAACAAAGTTGATAAGACACAGAAGATGACGAAGTTAAACACACAGACAGAAATAAATTCAATCACAATAAATACAAAGAAGCACAAGTTTAAAAAAAAACATATTTAAAAACTAAGAAAATTTATTTTCAACTATTTGCCAATTCCATTAGGTAAGTAGATTTTTGCGTGAGGAGAAGAAGGCTTAAAAAGCTTCACACCCCAATACGAAACGTGGGTAATAGTTAGGTTCACAAATCTAAGAGTCTGACAACATGAGTTTTTCCACGACAGTTTTAAGACACTGTCTCTCCACCACAATGGTAAAGAATTATTTAAGTTTAGTGCTTCTTTCATAAACCAAGACAGAAAAACCCCTTTCACGACCCATTCAATATCATTGACACTTGTACCAGCAGAAGTAGAAGCAGAGGATGTTGATGCACTCCATAAACTTTCATGAAAACACATTTTCATAATCTGCATTCGGATCGGACACGCTCGGCTTCATTCCCGCTCTCAATACGTGAAGACGAGCAAAGAGATTCTAAAACCCTAAGAGTCGACCTGATAGAAAGTTTCTTCAGCGTTTCTAAGGTACGAGAGTTCGCCATGCTGATGAACTTTCCCAAGCTGAACGGCGTCAGACTGATGTCTTGAATAAGAAAACTGGAGCTATCGAGGCAGTAGAAGAAAGGGAGGCATATATTTGCTGCATCATTGTTTTGTGGTACACGCTTAATAATTTAAAACTCTCCTGCGCAGATAATATTACTTAAGATGTCTCAAGGTTGCTTTGGGTTGAATGAACTCCCATCGTTGCAAGAGATCATTATCCACTGAATGGTTAAGGAAAGCACCCGGAGAGTGAAGCCTTGGAAGTCGCAAATGAAAACACCAAAAATACCAAACACATACTCAACCTTGAATGCCATTAAAATACAGTTAAATTAACAAATTACATCGATATAAGACAATCTACTCCTTCAGGAACCATACTTCAAGGAAATCCTGTAAACTATTCCCAGCATATATATTACGAGAATTTCAATGCTTCCAGGGGGGTTTGAAAAGCTAGGACTTCCAAGTTTGCTGATTTATGCTTATCTGTTTGATTATTTGTTTGTTTGTTAAATGACACACTCCAAAGAAGTAGTTTTAGGTCATTAAATTTGTGTCCAGCTACATTTTCGTGACCAACGTAGGTTACCATTATATGAACGTATTTCAACCGGTCATCGTGAAACGTCCTAATATTTTCGTACATCGCCGTTCAAATTCGCGACATCTCTCTTCAATAGGCACCGAAATGCCAAACGATACAGATCGATCATTAAATAGCATAATTGTTCAGCACCAGTTAAATCATTTTCATTATTATAATTCCAAGAAATTTCTAGAGAGCCCCGCGACTCTTAGACGTAAGAACACGGGAATTTTTAGTAAACTAGATAACGTTTTATTTTACATATATACCGGTTCAGAAGAAGATTGCTTTTTTCAAATATTTGGCAAACATTAACAAAATTGAATGTATTGATTAAGGTATATTTAAACAATTTAAAAAATTATTTGTAAAGCCAATAACTTGGGGAGGTGAGCCACCTATCCTGTAATACTTCAAAAATAAGTATTTAAACTGAGTATCGAATTTGAAAATACTATATGTCTAATGTTTGATTGAGGGGTACATCCATCCCCCACCAGGTTGTCAGCAGAACTGAGATTCAGTCGCTCGACTGACGGTGGGAATAATTCCAAGCGGAAATGTCACCAACCAAAAGGTACAATCAAATATACAAAAGAAATAAGTAAAAATAAATTTCATTCCATAACGTACAAAAATATGTATGGTAGAATCCCGTATGAATGGCCCAAACAATAAAATTGTTCAATTATGTCACTGGTGAAGAAGTATTAAGAAGAAAGAATTGGACTTTTTGATCAATATATAAGTCAGACCTTTTTAAATTCTTTGCTACCACTGACTTATAAATAAATTAAATATTTTGCCACCATATATTGATAATAGTAGCTGTAATTCTTTTTTGTTAAGAGAAAACCTTGTTGCACCGTAGCAACCAACAGTTAATAAACAACGACCAACCAACAGTTAATACTATGAGGCGCGCGCCACATTCGAACGACCGCGATGACTGCCACAAACGCCTGCAATGCATCACACCTAAAGCTACGCGCGCACTGGGACGTTGACGGACGGACGGATGTCGCGACATTTTAAAAGTGCGAAAGGCTGCGCGCACTTGTTCGCAAATTCCGGAACCCTGTTGGGTGAAGGGACCGTTCACTCCAAGGCGTAGAGGATTAGCATCCGCGTGTTACCTGCTCCCCATTCTATTCAACACAATCGAAGCGGCGAATACCTGGTCCTTGACCTGGTAACACTTTCCGCCCACAGTCATAAACTGTTAATGTGGAAAGTGTTACAGTCCTCCAAAAGATCTTCCTCTGGGGACTTTTAGCGGCAAGTGCGTGCCGTCTCAGTCGGTTCATACCGATGCAAAGCAATGGAAAGAACTTTTGGGAAATCCGGGTCCCAGTTCGCGCGTAGCTTATACCATCTTCTTTTTTTCCCCAAGTGTTGCCGTTCGGGAGCCTGCTTGTTTTTGTTATAGTGTTTTACCCGATTTCTTTTGAACTAATCAATTTTTACTGCGTTGACAATAGTAATGGCGTAAGAAACAAAGCATATACACGAAGGCCTATATTGAAATGATTGTTCAATAGAAGTGTTGGATATGACGAGTACATACAACTTGCCGAAAGCATTTTACATTTTTTTAAAGTAGCGTAATAATTCAAATAACTACAGAGAAGCGCAACAGTAGTAAAGCTTGTGACCGTAGAGTGAGAAGGTATCGCGCGTTATTGCGTGCGGTTTAAGGTAAGAACAGAGGTGAAATAAAAGCTGTCGTTTCTCGAGTGATACGATGTAGCGTCTTCTTTAAAATAAATTTAGTTCACGCACATTTGCAGTCACGCACTCGTTTCAAATCTGCTAATTACCTCATCCTCTTTCTTTTCTAATCTTACATGTAAAGTAGGGGACATGTATCTGAGGTGCTTATCCAGCGAAATAATACGATGAAATGTAAGAAACCTCGAAACCTAGGTTTAGCGCATATTAATATGAATATATATGGAATAATAATAATAATAATAATAATAAATTTATTGTCAAAAAGCAGTACAACCACGTGGAGGACAATAAACTAATTTACTCTCCGGAAGCAAGCAAGGGACCATCCCATCAATTCCGATCAAGGGCCCTAAGACAGAGGCGGATTTTAAAAAAATCAGCAAAAGTTCCTAGATAACATAAAAAGTTAGCTGCGAGTTATAAAACTAATAGAATGTCAATATGTTTGTAATTTTACGCAAAAAATTACATGTACAAGTTATTATCGAACTATAGATTATTCTGAGTATAATGTGAGTATGAGAAAAGTATAGAATATGAGAATGGTTCTTTCAAATTTTAAAAATTCGAACTCCATTTTGCTGCGTTCCTCATTTTAAGCAGATGAAATGTAATTTAAACCTAATTGTGTATTTTAATCTCATTTAAATTTATTCTTTATCAGTAAAATGGATATAGGTGATGAACATTCATTTCACTTTCTCATATATATGGTTTAGAGGCAGTACCGTAACCGGGGGAAAATCGCGAGATTTTGACGGAAATATTCGGTTCTAGGGTCCCTGATATCGAAAGGTTCTTTTTTAAATTCGATGTCGGTCTGTCCATCTGTGTCCACCGACTCTGGCTAAACGGACGAGTCAATTTCATTCATATTTCGTATTTAGCGTAGCATGTTTATTGTTGATGCGCGTGCTGTGAATTGGTCGTATCTTTGATCTTCATATGAAGTACCCTTTGCATTCAAGTATAATTTGGAAAATATTATCAAAAGTGGCTCAATTTTATTTTCAGTTTGGCATAGAAATAGAAAAATTATTTCTCTCAGCCGAATCATTACTTCATTTATTTTCCACATGGATCTTCTTTATTCTCTATATCAAGAGGCTTCAAAACTACTTAGTAGTGCAGGTGTACCTAGGGGAGGGAGATATAGGAATTGTAGTAAAATATCGGAAGGAGGCTGGTTCTCCTCCTCACTCATTTCTTCGTTCCGAGATATCTTGACCCAGATACGCTTCCTGACACGTCACCTTTCGCTCACACTAACTCTCTTACCCTTTGCGATCGGAGTGATTCAATACTGGATCATTCTTACGGCAAACTATTTTTTTTACCGCACAAGTAAAAGACAAAATAAATAGTTTAATTTTGGATTCTATACAAAATTTCAAGAAAAATGATAAAGAACAACCATTTTCACGCAAACCCTTTCCCTTTATTTAATACGAAGAAAATTAAACTGCTGTTAACTCCGGTCAAAATGGCCACTGAGAGGTCATCTGTTAACGCCAAACGGCCATTCATTTCAAGTGGTCACCAATGGCCGGTCATTTGATGACCTTTCATTTTATATTGCCACCAACGGCCGTTTGGTAATAACAGATGGCCACACCAATTCATTTTTACTAGAATTGTCAACATTAACATAGACATTAACACGAAAATGTTTTTTCCTTTTTTTCCTTCGTAAAGTACGTTTTGCGCACTATATACACAAGGATCAGAAAAGTATTGGAGATAGCATTGGAGGTGCATTGGTTTTGAACACTGATTCTAATACGGAGTTATGGTAAACCTGAGGGATAAATTTGTAAAATATTTCTACATTTTTGGAAAATTATTTAGACGTGAGTCAAAGAGAAAGAGGGGATAATTTTTTTTTGGGGGGNNTGCGTCATAGGGTTTGCGGGGTGGGTGGGTACTCCCGTTTTATGATCTCATTCTCTCCCCGATGACCAGCTCCCTTTCTTCAGTCCATTTGGTTACTGGTCTCTTTGGAAGCACATTCTCTGGTCTACTACCCAGATAAGTTTTCTATTTAAAAATTTAATCATATGTTTACGTAATTTTAACAAATAATTCTGTAAAAAAAGTGTTCTCCAACCTACAAATAGTAATTAGTTTCCATAGTATATCATTTCATAGGAAGAATTTTTGTAAATTCGACACTGGACCTGACTAAATCCTGAATCAACCAAATACATCTACAGTGACGGTGGAGATTGATCAGTCGAAATTCTTGACCACGTCTATCAAGGCGTATATCAAAAAGTAAAAACTCAAAGTATCATAAACTTATGGTGGAGATTAAATCATTGAATACTACATTTCCCTGTAATCTTCGGGGGTATGTTGCACTCTTACTTCGTACGATTGTTTCCTGGCACTTTTTTTGTGAAAATTGTTAGTTTAAGCAATAAAAGTGAGTTTGTAACAGAAAGACAGCAATTTTCCCAAAAATGCTATTTTTCCCAAACGCGTATCAGAGGAGTGGGACAAATCGTCTCAATTAAAATGGTAGACCGAACATCCCATAAAACGTTGAATGAAAGTAAATAAGTCGGCGATGAAGAGTAAGCCCAGCCACAAAAGGTTAATTGTAGACCGAAAAGCCATCTCGACAGCGGTCTAGTGTCAGCGCCTTCGCTTCCACGATCCCATTGCCTGAGCGGTAGCGCGTGGGGTCAAACCCTGCTCGGCCGAACTAGGCGAGGTTTTCAGCTGCGGTTTCCCTCACCTACTCCAGACAAATGTCGGTTCGGTAACATAAGTTCCCTGGCAACCCAACATTTGTCCTTCCCAATTCCCTCTCGCAAGTGCAACACTTGGGTGAAAGAGCGGGCATCATGGCCTGAACCTCCTTTTGCCAAAAGACATTAAATAAATAAATCCCCCGAGGGAGCTGAGTCTATAATACAACAGCACATACCACGGGAACACTATTGTTTCCAATAACTTTATGTTTTTAAGAGCAAATTCATTTTCTTAATACCAGTATTACCTTCATAAATTGTACCAAAGGTCTGGTTAAAATGAAAAACAGGATTAATTCAAATAGTTGAAACTTTTATTCAAAGTAACACAAGTAACCAGTCCATTGCAGTCTCTGAGGTTAACTGTACCTGCATACAGTTGTATATATCTATATATTCAATCATACAATACAGTGAAATATCTGTCTTTCACTAGCTTTCTTTCCAGGGTAATAGGTTATATGCAACAAACCTAATTGGGGCAGACGTATCTCTCCAAATAATGGTTTAGATAACATGAAAGTTGTAATAATTTATAGTGGATTAGGACTATTAGTATATCAGGTAATTGTATTTTTAAATGTGCGAAGAGGAACTATTGTATGTAAATATTTACATGAATCATTTAGTTAACGATCAGAAACATGAAAAATTGCACTAGTTCCATAGTTCTTTGGTTACAACACAAATATTCACTGAGTTTACATTTTAACTATCCTTCTTTATAATTTATTCTTCCTTTATATGTCATCTGGAACAAAGTGAAATTTTATTTTTAAAGACGTTAGAAGTAACACATACTTTAATCAGGATATATAATAAATTTTTGTACCCATATTTACATAAAGTAAGTTGATATTTCATGGGATTTCGTAGACTTTTGCATTTAGGTCATATATAAAGTATTCAATGTTTACTTGCAGACATTTCAATACGATTCATATCATCATCATGTTAGGTTGAATATGTAGCGAGGATTACAAGGTATGTAATGAAAATTAATATATAGTGGGGTACATGAGAATTGGTATACAATAGATATTATATATAGTAAGGATGTATAATAATAGTTGTAAATTGTACATGTAGTTTTAAAAATCTCCTTTTTTTGTGTATTATAATAGCCCTGATGATATGAATTATATTGAAATGTCTCCAAGTAAACATCGAGTACTTTATATATGACCTAAACGCAAAAATCTACCAAATCCCATTTTAATTTGGAGGACGAGAACAAGATGGAGGATATTGATATTTTATGTTCTACTTTTATGCAATTACTTCTTCCCTGTTTCATAAAGAATTCAAATCTATGACAAATAAATCATTAATACAATTTTTTCTCAGAATGATAATTAAGTCATAGCTTTGGGTTTGTGAAATCCAATTAATTCCTACTCTCAGAACATTATCCGATTTTTCAATAATACAATTAAGGTACTATCCATCTTCTAAGAAATTATGAACGAATGACAACTTAACCCTCTCATTTCATTCTTAAGTATAATTTCTAGAGTGAACATTTGTGCAGTAATTTCGTTGTTCACATGATATAATGCCATTGATTTATTTTACAGGCGGTAAGTTAAATGATGAAACCCACTATAAGTGCGCAGAAGCACTGTTCAATTGTTTGCGTGCATGAACAGCTGTGCACCCTTGCAACCATCATAGTTCATACGGAACCAGCGTGGAGAGGGGAATGGAGCAGCCCCCTCCACCACCGACAATCAGCATGAATTTACACCACTCAACTCACTTCCTGTACAATCTTCATACTTTTTTTTTTCAGAACAATGTACAGGAAACCAACTGTAGTTCAAAGCCCTTAATTTTTCATTAATAACTCGTAAAAATAATGTTTTGTTATCATTTTTCCTCTATTGAATAGCTAATTGTCAGTCATGATAATTTGGTTGTGATCGGACCAGTGGTTATCAAACAATACATTTTCAAAGTGAACACTGATTCAAAGAGAAGAAAAAGCGGCGCTTTTTTTTCGTGATACCTGCAATAAAATTTAAATAGGATGCAATGAAAATTATTAATTCACCCTGATAAACTTAAGAAGAAACACGGAAAATTTTGATGTATCTTATTTTTGTGTGGAGCAAGGGGTCAATGTTTTATTAAAGTTTGAACTCTAGTATCAACACTTTTTTTTCCACAACATAAGTTCCTATCATTCAATCAGTACAACAAAAGATAGCTGCCCAGAATCCGAAGCCATTCCAACTTCAAATTTTGCCAATCCCATAACTAAAAATATGCATATTTTCTTAATATTAAACTTTTTCCATGTCTATTAAGGGTTTACTTGGAGGTGAAAAGTAATTAAATAGATATTTAAGGAATAGAAATAATACTTGTAAACTAAAAATCTGCAAAACAAATGTTTCATGACTTGAAAGATAAATATGAATAGAGTGACAGAACTTAACGGGAAAGCAACTTATATTTTCAGTAGCTAACGAGAAGATCGGTTGGACGGAAAGATGGATAGACGGATAGAGAACCAAATTTTAACAAACAAATCAAGACTTTTTTCCTAATTCAAGATACAGAAGTAGAATAAAACAGAAAGGGGAAAGCAGGAGTAAAAAAAAGAAGAAGCTGCTTTGCAAAGGAAAGGAATATTTCAAAGAACTTGCTGTTACATTAATGTTACTATAAAGATGATCTTGAAGTTCGAGAGATAAGTAAATAACTAAAGAAAGGCATCAAGAAATAATATGTGACTTTCCTATTAAAAGTTGTGTCATGAAACTTTCATTCAACTAACATAATTTACCTCCATCACCTACAGTTCTCTATCCTACAACAACAGTTCTACAACTATAAAGTTAATCGTGCTTCAGGGCCATTTCTGTTATAAACTATCACTTAATTTTTTGTTGACAACCTTAGAAAACTACAGTATACAGCAGGCAAGCACAACTCATTGATATTTAATTCATATTCTAAGAAAATATTTAATTTACAATAATAAAGAATTAAGTTTGATAAGTTTTCCCATTTTTTTGGTGAACATTCTAAATTTATTTTTAACCTTGGGGGTTTTATAAGTGAAATTGAATACGAAACGAAACCAGCAATTGCATCATTAAAAGAACTACAATAACAATATTATTGATAAAAATACTATTGACATAGATACCACATACATGCAGATTTTTAAAATATATTTTAATTCTTCAAATGTGACTACTGTTATCTTCATAAAGCTTATCCATTCTACAAAATTTATCTTAGATAAAATTCATCTATAATGCATAAACATTCTATTAATGAGTTGCACAGTCGATATACGAAGCATCTGACGCAATATGTTCCCTATTGAAAATTATTTTTGCGATATGTACAAAAAAGTCTGGACTTGTAACTGACAATAGAAAATGGACTTCATGTGATAATTTATTTATATCAATATTAGATTATAAATACAACGGGGCTGTTCTCACTATTAGATGAAAGTCTCATTTTCAAATTCTCTACTTTGTTACGAGCATCGTAGAAATAAATTACAGTAGTAAGTATGGTTCATCATAAAGACCTATCCTAGAATATCATATCAGTCACAGAAAAGATATTTCAAAATGAAGACAGTCATTGTTAACAATGCGAAATATGTGAACAAATATTATTTTCTGAGAACTTCAAATGCGAGTTTATATCAACATGTAGAATGGTGTAACTGAAACACACAAATACAGACCAAACCCTACCCACGCCAAACAGAATACTCCGAAAATTAGTTCACAGAGTAAAATTAAAATAATAAAACAATATTGATCAAATAAAACTTAAAGAATAACAGGATTATTTGATTTGATTTTCTTAAAAAAACCGAAGTATAGGTACATCTGATACTGAGATAAAACAACATTACAAATAATAATTCAGTTTGATACTCACAACCAATATAATTACACAGGGCAATACTGATGAATCAATATCACATTTAACAACACATAATAATAATAATAATAATAGCTAGCAAAATAATAATAATAATATAAAGACTAACAAGATCATGCATTAGGAAAGTATTTCTCATGGATGCATATAGGTTAACGTACTCTAATTAAAAAACCATACAGAGACTAAAATGACTTTAAAAATCCCTTTACATCACATAGGGGTAGACTAAAATTCATCCTGATGTACAAAATAGACATCACTCAAACATGCTTGTATTATCATTTCACTTCAAGAATAATGAAACACCTTCATGAATTTGTGGAGAAAGGATAATCACATTTTAAAATTTTCAAGATTATTACAATATAATGGTCAATATGGGCTGTCGCCACAAAACTACAAAAAGGGGACCACTCTTAATACTGTTACTTCTGAGAGTTCATGGTCACGAATGCCAGCGCTCAAGGAAGATTTCAGTTAACAATACCGATACAAAATTTTGCTTTCATTCTCCCCAAAAGTAACACCCATCAAGTTGACCATGTACATGGCAGTGCCACAATTAATAGCTTGGAAGAATAAAACTTCAGGTCACACATCACCACACATCTTGTTAAGAATGCAAAACTAATCATGTGCAAATAACTTCTAGTAACAGTGGTGATATTGTTTAGGGTGAGCAACAATGGCAACAATGCCCGGAGGAAACAATCATCTGCTCCAGTGACTCCAGCATCAAGCACTGCATCACCTCAAGCTCAAACATCATCACTTGGAAGCAGAGGCACATATTAACTCTCTTACTACAATTTCACCATCTTTAACTCAAACACATCCAACACCAAGTCTCCTCATACCGGTTAAATACTCGTCGTCTATGATGCTTTGAATCTGCAAGAAAGGAACAGAAGAATCAGAATACATTTTCATAAGCTGATATTGTGGGAGAAGAAGGGCAGAAATAAAATCATTTCTCTTATAATATCCACATGTTCCATGTAAAGAAATCCAGTTTCAAAATAAATGCTATTGCCATACATTTATCTACACACTTGTCACGCTCCCAACATTTTAATAGCTTGAGATCTTAATCCTTTCACACTAATAATATGAAGATCCATTGAAGATATCCATTCATATTTATTTATTATTTATTACTATTTTTTAATAAAAAGTTTGGAACAATGGAAGAAATCTAGTATTCGCGAGACTGTGCTGGCGCGACAATAAAACACTTTTCAATAAGAGCCCTCGAACAAACGCAAGCAGAACCTTTTTGGGAGAAGGGTCAGTCGAGTTGTTAACAAAATATGGGCAAAGGGAGGGAGACAGCCCTAACTGAGCACGTGCCAAGGCGCTGCCCGGGGTTAATAATAGATACCTGGTTGTAACTTTCCAAAATACGTTTCAGCAATTCTGAAAAAGGCGAATTTCAAAATAAAATAATGAAACAAGGACAGTCGTCGTTAGAAATGAGCGTCCAGACACTGTGGAAAGGGAGAACAAATAAGCAGTTGTGAGGTGGTGAGAAACCAGAGGAAAAATACAAATGGGCTGAGTTTTGTGAAAGGAATGAATGAAGGTTTGTTCGGAGACCCTTCGCAGGAGGGAGAACCAATTAAGGCGGCGTTGATCGATGCAGGATTACATTTTGAAAACCTAAGAAAAAGAGACAGAGAAGAATGAAGATTTAAAGAATTCTGTGATTTGACCTTCGAGAATATTCTGTTTTGGAATATTCTATTGACACAACACTCAGGCGTCAATGCGGTGTCTACGACGCATTTGATCATTCGAGAACGTTATTTTCGTTACGAGGTGAACTGACATTAATGAACGGAACAATTGATGCAGTGAGCTAGTGATTGGTGAAAAATCTGATTTTATGGTGAGCGGCAAAATTGAACATCACGAGAGCCAGTGATGCATTTATGTCTTCATCAAGTTGTGCTTTGAGATAGTTTTAATCGACATCCAACATCCGATGTGGAAATTGAACTGGTAGGCACCACAGCTAACTTGGGGAAGGCGTTGTTACCGACAGGACCGAAGCAACGAGACGTGGTCAGATGCATCCACGCCCTCCGAAGGACAACAACCCACGGCGGTTTGGTGCTGAAGGTCGCCATCATTTTAAAGGTAATTCTCTGAAGTGCCATTTACGGTAACTTGTTCGCATCATCATGTATAAGCGATATTACTTCAAGTGAAAGTAATTGCAAACCAAAGACTCTTGTGGCAATTTTGTCATTTATTGTTGTAAAGTTGTAATTGAAGAAAGGTTTAAATAATAAAGTGATTTCACAAGTATGATAAACTTCGTTAAAATGATCATAAATCTCAATATTTCTCAAAAGGACTCAGTCTGTCAACACAAAACACCAGCAAGAAGACACCAACTCGAAGCAGCAAGCAGGAACCTCCTAGTAACAGTTTTTTCACAAGAGTGAGTAGAAGAAGAATCAATAAAGAACACTACATATTGTTTGGAGAAGAATTAATCTGATTGGAGCTTCTAAAAAATACAATTTCATTGTCGTGAAGTTTTTTAGAGCTATATCAATAATGAGTTGAAATTAAGAAGCAAATTTCACACCATTCAATAATGCGAATTTTAATAAGTTGCTTCATAATGGAAATATGACCAAAAATCGAATTCAATAATTTTTGGTCGCCTCCTTGCTTCTCGTAGAAAGGCAACCTTGTGATTTATTGTTCGGAAGCGCGGAGTTGGAATTCTCAACGTTCAACTGTTCCGGTGGAAGAGCGCGCCTAGATCCAGTCACTGGTGCACTCTGGTGGTATAATTTGAAACTACCCCATTGCAACGGGCGATAAACCGCGTCCTGGGCGTGTCAACGTCGCGGTTCCTCACCGCATACTAAATTATATTATATATCTTTTAAGCGGCAATCTCAATTTTTCAGAACTGCGCACGCGCAAGACCCACCTGTAAGCAAGGGTTGACCGCTCGTCCCAGGTGTTCATTAATCCGTTACCTGCATGTTCGTTTCAAGCATTTATTTGTATTTTTCGAAACACAGTCCTTATAAAGTAATCAATTCAGTGAAATTGAAACACGTCTAATCTTGTAGCAATTAGTTGCATGTATTTTTGGGAAAGTGTAAATGGAAAATTGTGAAGTGTATTATATTTTTGTATTATGGGTAAAATGATTAAACCAATGTTTATAACAGCTTAGTTTCTTTTACGAAAGATTAGTGCATATTTTACGTAAATAATGGGTCTAACCCCGATCCTCCTTTTTGTCACTTTATAATAGGAGGACATCTTGTATCCCTGAAAACGCTTGCCGAGTGAACTAGGTAAGTGCATTTATTATTCAACCTGCATAATTTAATTGTTTCTATTGCAATTGGTCACTCCAACGTGGAGCTACTTTTTCTCTGCGCCCTGACACTTAGTATTTTTTACTAGACACTTAGTATATAGTACGAATCGATTGATTTTTGAATATTAATGAAAATAATGAAAGTTATGAAAGGCAAGAATGTTTAGTAAGTAAGCGGAATCGTACTGCGACCTCTGTTACGGTGTTGTAGTGGAGTGGAAAAAGGGTACGACCGCTGCACAAGGCGCAGTGTTGGGTATTTCCTTGTTCAAAGGGCGGACCATAAAACTCGACGAAGGGAAGAGTGCCCGCATTCTACGCATTATATTTGGCCAGAAGTTTCAGGGAGATAGAAAATTGCCAACATATAATAAATAACGTCGTTATAAGTGAATCTGGGAAGGAATGCAAAATCACGGGATGTATTTTTGAAAGATAGGAGGTGAACGTTGAGGAGGTGAACGTTGGTGACATATCTGCATTCTAGCACGCAGCTGCAAGAAAGACGCAGATCGCAGGTGAGAAGGGATGTAGAGGTGTTTTAGTTAAAAGGATGACAAAAGGATAACAGACCCGGAGAACAAGGGTGTGAGTGAGTTGGACCCTTAACTCTTAGAACTGTCTGTGAATAGGTGACGAAGACCAGAAGATCAGCGACGGCGTGGCGAGCGTTGTCGAGCCGTAGATAAAGAATGTGTTGAAGAGATGGGTGTGATATTTTAAAAATTTCGAAAGTTGCCTAAATTTTGTATTCTATTACTAAAAAGCGTCTGGTTAGGGTCACTGATTATCATTACATCATGAAAAAGGGTGGGTGAAAAAGATGACGCTGTGGAAGTGGGGAAATTTCGTAAGAAGGACCCTGACGATTGGCCAGGGACACATACTCGTCCTTCTAAATGTAACCAATAACGATGCTCCACGNACTCGTCCTTCTAAATGTAACCAATAACGATGACTCCACGTGGAGTATTAATGTAATTTTATTGGGTTAAAAGAGTCACATGGTTTTTAAAACGAAGCACGTGAGCAAGATTGGGATGGACAGAGTGGGGATGAGTCGATAAAATCTCAAGCAGAGACGCTCTGTGATCATTACAGCAGATTATTATTAACAGGNCTGTGAGCATTACAGCATATTATTATTAACAGCTTTTATTGTAACATCTTTATAGCGGAGCATCATCTCACTGATTATCATTACATCATGAGATGTACTTCTAATTTTTCGACCATTAGGTCTTGCATTTTTTCGTACAAGTTGCACTTAAGTGACAACTTGGACTTTCAAAATTTTACGAAGTTGTTGAAACTTCGACTTTTAAAAGTTTTTCAGAGAAGAACTTGGAAATTAAATGGTTTATATTGTTCAATAATGAGTGGCGACATAAAGACATTCTGACCGCATCTCGACAAGTTTTAATGAACTTTTCCGGTAAAAGAACTTTATTACGATAGTGGGGCGCTGTATTTCTGAGGAGCAGGAATTTCGACTGACGCGGCAACCGCAGCTGGGCCTGGTTTCAAACGTGAATGTGCTGCCAGCTGGGACAAGAAAGGGATCACCGCACGAGACAATGCAACTAATGGCATCTTCAACCACTTCATTAGACTGATCTGGTCATCTGTAACCAAGGTAATTTTTGAACTGGCAGCGACCAGTATTAGTAGCGTAAGTGACCGCGAGAAGATTTAGTGCTTTGACAAAGAAGAAATACAGCCCATACTCAGAACATTTGTCACTTGATTGTTAATTAATTAGGAAGGGCCTAAAGAAGATCATTAATGATAATAGTTTTCTCTTTAAATTCAATTCACATTTTTTGTAAATAGTTGGTAATACTAAATACCAGGAGTTTATCAAGAGTGAATCAATGTTCAGTGTTATGTGGGATGTGTGATTTTGGGGGTAAATGCATGTTAGTTGTAATTAAAATGTATTGTGTAAATAAATAGCTAAGTCAAAGTTATTTTTAAATGCGTTTTGCAATGGTAAGGAACCCCAGTGTGCGTTTTCCCTTACTTACAAAGAATTCGAACCTACTTAATGTAATTTGATTGGTGCACGAGCTGGCTAGGGCAATTTTATTCAGGTGAGTGTTTCCCACTACACTATTCCTGCTTTTATTACGTTTTATTACTACATATATTCAGCAAGTAACTCGGTTCCGAATCTTAAAATTGAGTTTCTTCGATAAATACGCAACCATTTGCATTCAAGCTCTTAGGAAATACTAAGTCTTCATCGACACGTCCGATCATATTCGTTTCACCTTATTTTTTATTACTTCTCTAATTTTATTCGATTTTTCCTCCCGCTGAAATGCGATAACTTTTCTTCAATTTTGGTCAGGATTATAAAATCCGGGTCTCCATTTTCTGGCACCAGGTAGCTGCTTGGTCACTGTGTTGTATTTCCTCGACGAGGCAATAGATGGCATGTTCATAAAAGCTTTTGTTCATGGACACTTTATTCTCTAGACACAAAATGTTCATGTTGCATCGGACTTTGTCTATAAATACAAGAGAGAGAGAGAGAGAGAAATGTAATGAAGCTTAATTAGAATCAATACATCAATATTCGAAGAAGAAAAAAAAAGCAATTGAAACATTAATAATGTATTGCATTTGGGAAATTTTAAGATTGGGTGTGTTAGAATTAGTATTTCCCAACATAGGACCACTGACAATTGTTTTGCTGACATTCTTGCCACACAAGAAATTACAAGACACAAAATTTGTTGTGGCAGTATTAATCGTATTAAAATGAATTAATTTTTTTTAAATTATTAACATCTTCAAAATATGTATTAGAAACTTGAGAAAGTATATACACTAGAAATATTTTATTTAAAAAACTGCTGACATTTGGATGGCACCATCCCAACGTCGAATTTCTATATTCAAAATACCACACATTACTTCACATGTAGTCATAATTCAGAAAATAGTTAATACTTAATAGCCCATGCAAAAGGAAGATATAAATATCTTTTGAAATAAATATAAATAATCAAAATATAATAATTGGACCAAATGATCGTAAAATTTAAACGATACTCAAAATAATCCATCTGAAAAAAAAATCAAAATATATTTTTTTGTTAATCGCATAAAATAATTAATTGTTAAATTAATCGTGATTAAATTGCCGAAATCCTGGTCTGGAGCATTTCATAAAAATATTATCGTCTGTATCTATCTCCTTTTGGTAAATGCTAGCATTTACTGACATTCCGGCTCTTGCACTAAAATAATATCATACCTTAGCTTGTAGTTGCTGATGCCTGCCCATATTTGACGCAAAGACGAGTGACTCATGAGATGTGAAGTAACAACCGATTTGTGCCCTAAGATGCTGGCATCAGGCGTACGCTGTTCATATGTAAAAGCTGGATGGTCCCTAGGTAGTAGACCAGCTTGACGAGCACATAAGCCAGTCAGAAAAACATCCTCCAGGTTGAAGAAAGGAGTATGGAGGGCTGCTGAATACAAAGGGGCAATTGCATCCGAGGAGAGAACATAGCCAGTCCCAGACAGATAATTTGGGTATACTTTGCGAGGATACATGTATTTAGGGGCATACCTGAAAGACAAATAAATTTATTTTCTCACTGTTTTATGGGAATAAACAAATACATTTTTATTTACATGATGACTATTATAAGAAAATACAAAATACAGGAAAGCCGACGAATCCAGTCAATGACTTCTGTCACTCACTCTACAAGTTGGGTAGAAAACACAAACGAATATAAATTGATGTAATAGTCAAAGTAGTTCACCTCACTTTCCTGGATGTTGCCCGACACTAAACATAAAATGATCAACATCTTCCTAGAATTAAACATTATTTATGGTAGTGAAAATTTCATTTGTTATGTAATACAACCATTTAGTTAGTAATATGTTAAGAAATACAGAGGTAACAAATAAAAAATGGAGGAGTGTATGCACGGTATAAATATAATATACACCAAAAACTTTTTGTTGAATGCACCAAAGCAGAATTTGTACCACATCCCTCAACAAATGATTCATTATGTATTTGTAATTTAAAGAAATTGATTTTAAAATTGGGTTGGTATCTAATATCATTGATTTAAAATGTTCTCAATATTGGCTGAGCAATACATTTTTTTCGATAATTACTGGTTATTTGGATAGTTATATAATGACAATATGTTAAAATCGTTATTTTAAAAACAACTCTGATCATTTTAAAGTAATATGCCTAATTATCATACATCAGAGTTTGATTTTATCATGATACTTTTGAATATTATATGATTATCTGTGAAATCCATTCACTCAAGACTACCGTATTATTAAGAATTTTGTTTCAATTGGGTTCTTAAAACATTTACATTTCTTTGATTCTAATAATTTATAACAAGGTATTATGTATTATTTTAAAAGAATTCACCACTTGTTGGAATTGAGAGAAATTTCATGAAGTAACACGTGAATGAAGCAACATTACCACTTGTCGCTTGCGTTGATTCTGCGCAAGGAGCCGCTGATGAGCGAGCCCAGCAGAAGAGGGCCCGGGGCCAGGAGCGGGCGCCACGAGACACCGGCCAGCAACACGCTACCACCGCTGGCCGCCGCCCGCGCACGCCCCCGCTCGATGGAGAGCAACAGCATAGCGAGGGAGCGGATGTTGACGAACATGTCGTCGTCCGTCTTCATGACGAAGCGCGCTCCGGCGCAGTGGGTACGCACCCACTTCAGAAGGAAGACAACCTTCAGAGTGAGGTTATTGTAAGTGTCCACGAAGTTCTCCTGGATCAAGTCTCCGTAACGGGCGGATTCCAAGTCCAGATCTCCCTAAAAAGTCCAGAGAAAACAATGGCATTGCGTTGCTCCCATTCAGACTTCATCAACAATGCATCGCGCCCAAACAGGGACGACATCATCGGATCACCTGCAATATTTCCGTCTTTATTCGTCGCAAGCTCGTATTTCCAAGCAATCAATCCTTCCCCCCCCCCACAATATTTACACCAATCCACTACTTTCTAAGAACGATATATACACTCACGGGTCAATTTGGCAGCGCACCAACTTCATATTCATCATTTATTTTCGTGGGGCTCTAGGGTTCGTCAACGTCAAGTGACGGAATTGCATCTGTCAGAAATGTGATAAAAGAACCAAGAATCACAGGAGAAACATGAGCTAGAACGCGCGGAGGACAGAATTGTGGAAACTGTTTGAGAGACGGGGCAAACAATATGAAAGGGTATAGGGACGCGCGATGTGATTATGTCACAACAGAGAGAAAAATGAACTCAGATGCACTTGAGACAAAAGATAGAACAGGACAACAGCAAAATGTCGTGATCATTGAGAAACAGAATGGAGATTCGGGGTCTGCGCGGGAGACCGCGGTTCACATCGTCACAAGGTAAAAAGGTAATGTAAACATTTGGGATAATAAAACAATTAAACTTATAGTAATAGAGACTCAAGTATGGAGATAGAAAAAAATCACGAAACTTCTTCAGAAAGAGGACTGTGTAATTATACAACGGCCACGAAAGCGACAGCCCAGACTATTGCTCCATGGAGTAAGAAGTGACGTAACGAATGAGTAATTGGACAGATTTGAACATAACTTAGAAGGAATAGGGGAAAAAGGAGGATTTTCTGGCAAAAACAACTAGTGGCGCAAAACCGTTGTACATATTTTCTCATATACGTTTCTCCTTCTGCAGCGTAGTGAGAAAAAACTCTTTAGTAAAAGTGTCATTTCTGGTGTGGCCCTCTATATTTTGGTCATCTTCCCGTGCTCTATTCATCCTCAAAGTTGCTAGATGAACTTATTACAGTCTTTTATTTGAAATTTGAAAGTAAAATAAAAATTATTAGATGAGCAGACGAGAAAAATTCATGATAGAGGAAGAACGTTATGAGCGTAGGAAAAGTTCGTTTGAGAGATTTATCGTCATCTGAATATCACCACAACCGAACCATGGAGAGCTTAATGATCGATGACTGACTAAATGATCTACTCAACTGGTTGTGGGAGTTCGTTTCATGGCGAGTGCGGTTAAGTGTTCGATAAATTACGAGTCGAGAACAATCGATTATCGACCTGTGGACAATGCTCGATACTCATCAAGTCTTCTTATTTTTTGATTATTTGCCATGACAAATAGGAGGAGGAACTCGAACAAGGGTCCTCCTCAGTGTCAGTCAGTCAGTGATGCCAACATCGAATTTTAACATCCAGTTCAAGCGCTGCTGAGTGCGTTAGGAAACGCTGAAGTCTGATCCATGCTGGCAGAGACTTTGGCGTACGAGGTCGCCAAAGACGTAGAAAAACGACTTAGAGAATCAATCCAGTTCTGTGCCGGTGTTATCGATGAACTATAAAAAAAACTTTAGGAAAAAAACGAAGAAATCAAATCATTAAAATCGAAAATTTACAATGGTTTCAACGAATTGGAACAATATTCAAGAAATTAACAATCTCCGAGTGTTTGGAGTCTCAAGGTCGGAATTGTGAAGAAGACGTTTTTGTGTTCTGAAAAAGTGAAACCTGACCTTAGTCTCCGAAAAACAAACGAGTACATAGGGTCGGTCCACGTTTAGATGGTGAAGTTAGACATGTAATGGTGAAGTTCTCAAAATACCGAGTGCGTTCCGAAGTGTTTCGTAACACAAAGAAACTTAAGGGGCAACGCGAAAGTACCAAAGAAGATCTTACAGCGGTGCGACACGCCATGGTTAAGGAAGCCATCACGCAACACTACGGACAAGACAACGTGTGGACTAACGACGGGGTTGTAATGATAAAGAAAGGCAATCTGATCATAAGGGCAACAAGGATGTAGGATATTTGAACAATTACCGGGTGCCAAATGCCCCAAGATTCACAACTAAGATTTCTTCTTCACTTTTTATCTGCTATAATTTTATTATCTTTTCGTCTATTTCTTCACTGATTTCGTGAGCAAAAGTCTTTTATCTGTCCCTCTATCGATCTTGTGTTAGTGATGGGGTCAATGTGTTATTTGCACCCCCAGTAAGATAGAGGTGTCATTCTACTTCCTCATATTGACAATGGATAAGGGGGAGGAAAGTGCTGCTGAACATTCCACATCCCTCCCCCTTACCCCATCGCAACCGACCCTTCCAACCCTTTCGCTCCCACGAGCCCCCAATATTATGCATCTAAACGCACAGTTCATTCCCGCTCTCTTCGAGTATTTCAACGAGATTGTTCGCAGTTCGATGTTCGACATTGTTCTGGTATCTGAAACAAGGTTTTAGACTCATAAGTCAGAAAATTTCCTCCCCCCTAGTTTCACGATATGACCGGTTTATCAAATGCGAAGGTGTCGCTTTATATTGCACAAGTGATTTCAAAGAGAAAATAATTTCAAATCTGAAAACGCTTCAGAAAACACCATCGAATTTCTACTTATTGAAGTCTTGATAAAAGAACAAAAAATTCTCATTGGTGTCGTTCATAACCCCACAGGCAGCGACAACTTTACGGAACTCTAAGTAATTTCCGCATGTTGCATTAATTATAATATTTGTTTTATAATGGGGGACTTCAATATAGGCGTAAACAAATCATCACTGGGCAAAACTCTTCTAAACACTTTCTCGTCTTACAACTTGACAGTTTGTCCACTTCAAAATACCTATGAACACAACGCTTCCACTGATCCATCTTGGCTTGATTATATATATTCACATCAAAAGAAAAACATGTTCTTAAGTATGCTGCTCTGGGCCTATCACACCTTGATATGACATATTCTCACTTAAAGCAACAAACCGTGAACGCGGATAATGTACTCTCGTTATTTCAACAATTTTGATAAGACAACATTTCTTCAAAGTGCAAACTCCATTCCGTGGAATGAAACCTATGATTTGACAATCTGGATGACAAAATTTCTTGCCTAAATCAATTTTTAACACAAGTATTCGATAGCATCTGGCCTCTAAAAGCAATAAAAGTGAAACGCTCCCGAACCCCGTGACTTAACGATAAAATTCGTTCTCTAATGTCCCAAGGAGACGCAGCCTTCCGCACATTCAGATACAACTCCAAATACGATCCTCCACTCGCGGAAAATTCTTCTTTTCTATAAAAATAAACTTCGTAATAAATTCAAACAATCGGTCTGAAACGCCAAGAAAAGTTACGCTAACTCGGTTGTAAGTACAAGATCATCCTCCTCCAAATGGAATCACCTAAAGAAAGGAGTAAGAAACAATAAATCAACTCATAACTTAAGTGTTCCCCTACAAGATCTGAACTCCCATTTTGCTCACAAGTCAATCAGTTATTAGAAAAAAAAGAAACTCTCATTGAAGCGATACGGAAGAACAATTTTATTTCTCGAATGTGACTGTTGATGATGTCTCTAAAGCAATTTTAAAAATCTAGTCGAAAGCAACTGGTATCGATTGTAGCTCCCCCATGACGATCCATAAAATCCTACCACTTATTTATTTATTTAATGTCTTTTGGACAAGTTCAGACCATGAGGCCTGCTCTTCCACCTAACCGTTGGACTTGTGTAAGGGAATTGGGAAGGAAAGATGTTGGGTTGGCAGGGAATTTAAGGTACCGAACCGACATTTGTCTTGAATAGGTGAGGGAAACTCCAGCTGAAAACCTCACTTAGTTCGGTCGAGCAGGATTTGAACCCACGTTCTATCGCTCAGCCAATGGGATCGTGGAAGTGAAGACGCTACCACTACAGCACCGCCGTCGGTATGTGCTTCTCCGTCATCTTCAGATGATTTCCGTCCCATCAGTATCTCACCAACACTTTCAAAAGCATTAGAACATATTGTTCAAAGTCAAATTACTGATCATATTTTTAAAACTGACAAACTAGACATGTTTCAGTCTGGATTTCGCCCAGGTCATAGCACACAAACGACTCCCACTAAAATTTCTGAAAACATTAAGATGACCTTAGGTGCAGGAGATGTGACTGTACTCATTCTCCTCGACTTCAGCAAAGCGTTGAATATGGTGGACTTTGATATTTTAAAAGCTAAACTATCTGCCTTCTTTTCATTCTCCAAACCGTACGTCAAATGTCTGAGCTTCTATTTGCGAGGACGCATCAAATGTGTCACTCACAGTGGAAAGTATTCCTTTGACCAGCGCAGTGCCCCAAGGCGGTATTCTTTCACCTTTACACTTTTCCTTATTCATCAATGACCTTCCAAATTCCGTACTCTCATCACGCTATCACACCTACGCCGGCGACTTCCAATTGTACTCTTCATGCGCTCCACATCAACTCAGCAACAATATACATTTACTTAATAATGAACTTGACAGAATCCGACTGTGTTCACTAAACAATAATCTGATCATCAACCCCAGAAAATGCCAGGCAATAATATTCGGGAATAAACTTTCACTTGGTCAGTGTAGATCCACGCATCATTAAGACCTTTGTATTGGTGATGCGAATTCCCTTTTCTCCAAACGTAAAAAATCTCGTCGTCATAACATGGACACTAATATGGACAGATCACATTGTATACATTTGAAAAAAAAACTTATAAAGCTCTGTGCAGCATACGCCTCAGTTTAAAGACCGCGGGAGCTAGTAGTTTATCGATTACCCGCAGACAGCGCTAACTGCGGCTAGGGCGCGGCAAGTAATGTCGGCGCCGTGCTACATCAGCGAGAACCAATAGGAGGCGGGCGGCGGTACGAGCGGTGGAAAAGCGGCCGCGTATAAGCTGCGCCACGTGCAGCGGCAGACAGACCACAACCGAGGCGCTTCAGTAACGGACCACCCATCGGAACCAGATCTCGCCGCAACTTACGTCACGATGGAACTTCGTCTCGGCGCTACTACAGCAACTGTCTACTGGATTTATGGAACTGCAACCANTACTTCGACTCGGCGCTACAACGGCAACTGTCTACTGGATTTATGGAACTGCGACCCTAGGTTATTATATTATATTCTGAAATTTGTATGTGTATTGGCTACTGGAAAATAAAAGTTGGTTTGTTACTAACGAGTGGCAGTTATTAACGACATAACACTCCGCGCTCTCTCAATCATGTTAGACACATACTATCCGTAGCCATTAAACAAATTCTCACTCAGTCATTAGTTCTTCCTCATCTTGGCTACTGTAAAATTATTTACCAAGATATCCCTTCCTCTTCCGCAGACAGACTTCAAAAGATACAGAATACCTGCATCCGCTTTACTTTCGAACTGAAACGATACGATTACTTGACCGACGACTACGTGGAAGCAGGTTGGATGAAAAAGAAAGACTGACGGAAATTCCATTCTCTCCTTTACCTTCATAAAATACTTCAGTCTAAAACCCCAAACTATCTCTATTCCTTTTTCCAATTTCTTTCTGATGGACAAAACCTAAATAGTCGGTCTTCTTCCAAATTAAATTTGTTAATTCCCAGACACGAAACTCAGAAATTCTCCCGTTCTATCTCTATCGAGGCGGTCGAACTGTGGAACAACCTCGGTACGAACATAAGGAACATTTCAACGAAATACTCGTCCTCCAATACTCTGTGAACCTCGTTGCATTAACACAAGGACTACCGTATGAATGAGTTACTCTTTCCTTTCTGATATCTTCCATTTTTTAAAACTTTTTTTATCGCATACATAATGTCACACATTTGTTTTACCATGTAAATGTATTCATAAAGAGATTAAGTGTAAGTGAAGGCATTTGCCTTACTTTCGCCTCCAAATAAGGACGCTTATTATTATTATTATTATTATTATTATTATTATTATTATTATTATTCTGTGCGATTGAAAAAAGTTAAGCAACTTAATTACACGAAAAATGAATGTAAATTTACTAACCTTCAGCTAATTATGACATATGCTTGTCAAGTATGTCCTGAATCTGTGATTAATACATCTGAATGAACTATGATCATTTAATCAAGTAAAAATTTGTAGAAAAATTAGTCGTTTTAAGATTGCGTGGTGTGTTTTACTTTGGGGGGAATGTGTTATGGTTATTTTTATGTATTCAATTGTATAAGCGTGAGAAGAAGAAATTTATATCGTATCACCAATGACATAGAGTAATTGTCGTAAATATCAACGGTCGAACCCATGACCTTATTAGAAGATCCCTTCACGACTAATAATATCATTTTGATTAAATTATAATCCTACTAAATCATTAATTATCTATCAATGACGTAATTAAGGTAAAAGAAATTCTATATTAGCGTCATGTTTATGTTTTCTATTTCAGTATATTTAGTATCTTAGGTGTGGATATAATTTTTAGATTGAAATTGGTACCACTGAGTAAAGCCGTGCAATTGAAAAGAACTCCACCCTTTTAATTATGTTACAATATGTTACACAATATGTACGGGAACACAATATGTTAATTATGTACGGGAACACAATATGATAGTTATGTTAATTATGTTACACAATATGTTAATTATGTACGGGAACACAATATGATAGTTATGTTAATTATGTTACAATATGTACGGGAACTATTTGATAAATGAAAAAAATGTGATATGGATGGATGGGAGTGGACGATCAACGTCGTGCTAAGCTAAGGAATGGAAATGGGATGTCACTGGAAGATCTGATAATGAAACAAGGATTGATAATACAGAATGAAACTGGTTTACATACGTTTTATGAACGAAGAGGGAAACCTAGTATATGATGAGATAGAGAGGTATCTGATAGGATATATGGGTGTGGCAGTGCTCCCGAAACTGTTGAGCGTGTATTATGAGAATGTCAATGTTACGATGAAGAAAGGGTGAGATATCTGAGGGAGATGAAGAGAACTGAAGTGGTAACGGGTGCATCACATAACGTGATAGACCGAAAAGAAAGATACGAGTATTTCGCTCCTTGAGAGATGGAAAGTTACGAAAGACCATGGCAAACAAGGCGCCGATGGATGTTGATAATTCATATGCCCAAATGAAAGAACGTTACGGAGGAAAATTTGTAGAATAAAACAGGTCAAAAATATAGGTTAAGTATATCAAGAAGTCTCGATCACCGCGTGCGAAACACTTCGAACCCAAGTGTGGACGGTTCACGCAAATATTTGCCTCATTTGAGCGACTAGAAAGCGATGAAGACGACGGGTACGCGTCTTTGCCACAATAGAAAAAATACACCGAATACACACAAATAGCTCATCTACTCTTTTGGTCATGTCGGCAATTGCACAAATACGCAACGCCAAGTAAAGTGCCAGCATAAGATTCTAGAACGAACTTAAGAATTCATGAATTTCTAAGTAAATACATAAGACCGGTATCATTTTGTCGCAAGAACCTTTCTAATGCAAGTAAATAAAATCAACGCTTCATCACTCTGGTACCTTATGGAATTCTTCGTACAAGTCTTCCAACATTTCTTAATAGGAATAGGACACAAGAGACAGGTAAAAATCTATACCATTATTAAAAACGCTAAGCTCCTGATTTAAAAAATGTATGAACAACACAATGCTATATTTTACCAAAAGATAAACAATTATTGCAATCCCCACTATTCCATTAAAATGTTGGACGCAAATAAGCCTAAACAAAAAGATACAGGAACATACCATTCGTGTTAATTCATGGAACAACAAAATTTAAATGATAATTCTTTGTCGTCTGAAGAAACTACTCGGACCTTCAGATGCCAGTGCGTTCAATGCTCAAATCAAACGGAATTAAACAATATAAACCACATCGCACGAACAATAAGAAGGTAATAATTGCTACATATCTCGGGAATTATGATGTGTATGTATGTTTCTGCATGGATTACGTCGCTTCGAAAACACACAATGGCACTTTTTTCTTTGAAGTTAAAAATCATAATTGCTGGAAAATAGCATGACGGCAAATAAGAAGGAATTGATTAACTTTAACACAACTAATCAAATGTTCCTTTTTTTACTGCTTGTTAGAATCTAAGCCCCGACGAACAACAAAAAATTATTCACAAAGCAGAATTACATGAAATCGAAAGAATATTCAAGGTTCTTACTTGGAGCTGGTCAGCCGTAGAAGCTGGAGCTGGTGTACCAATTAAAAAGGCAAGGTGCACCGATGCGTTCATCACCTCGCGCACACTTCCCCAAGTGTCGCGGATGACTGCTCGTGAGGCAGCGTGCTCCAGAGCGGAGCAGACGATCACGAGGAGATAAGGAGAGCGTTCCCCACAAGACCAGGCAGGCTGCAGGAGGGTGGTGGCACTGTCTGGCATCACGTACAGACGCAAGTCTCTGGAGCGGTTGCGCGCCCATCCCTCGATGACTGCTACTCACACAAGGAGAGAGGCTTCGAACAGCGTTTGCAACAGCCAATAACAGCCAACCTTCAACGGGAAGGCCACTTTACTGCGAATAATATAAAAATATTGATTAAGATTCAAACATTTTCTTCCGCGAGGAACAAGGACTCCATGTTAACCCGGGGCACAACTCACACTGGTGCCCTCTACAGCACAAAGCCACAGAAACTGCTGCTGCTGCGCTGCATAAGTGACTACGTCTCAATGTGCTTAGCCCCGGCTAACATAGTATTCTGTGAAATTCCGAAGTACAGTGAAGTTATGTTTCACTCACTCTCATACTTGTATTACTTCCAAGGAGTAAGAGTCGTAAGCGGTAGTGCAAGGCATATGCTCACACTACGTACGAAACTGGAGACAACTATTTT
>NNCF01132299.1:0-24229 GCA_002313205.1 Laupala kohalensis | reverse complement strand
ATGGCGAGTGAAAAAATAATAATTGCAGTTTCAAAATCAGCGATAATAGCTGTGATGGTCAGATAAAAAATGAAGGCAACAGAAGAAAATTCAAAATTGTTCCTCAGCGTTATAATTTACATGAACAATAAACGTATTAAATATCGGATATACGACCACGAAAGTGGAAACTGTAGACGTATCCATTTTCCTTGCAGTGCGGCTAGTGCTTGCAAGGAATCGCCAGTCAAGATTATGTCCCAATTGTAGCTTTCAAATAGTGAATTGTTACTCATATCATGTTTTACAATTCAATACTCATATTTATTTCATATTTTTGTAAGTTGAGATATGAAATATGACACGCAGAGGGAATCTGTTGCAAGCGAATCGTGCAATGTATGTAAACATGGCGACTTTTACTGCAACTGGAAATGTTTGCAACACGAATAAATACAAAGAAGTCTTTTTAAATATCAGAAATCCCACTCTCATTTGATACTTTTTTAGTTACGTAGTCTCGCTCATTCGGAACGGAAAGTTACGCTTCCCGTAAGATCTCTGCGCTTCTCCACAAGAGTCCATGTCTATCAGGAAGGACTCACCAATTGAATTTCGATTTTCTCATACTTTAGCTAGGATACTGCTGTCGGTCGTCCCCTATAAACTAATATATTTCTCCAATCTGCACTTACGGTAGTATGAGCGGCTAGAAGATACTGGTTAAGTGCACTTTTTTCATTTGATCGAAAGAAAAGACTTATATCTATATAAAATACGTCTAATACAATTTTTGCATTTACTGATTTGTTTTCCAGTAAATAACATAGAAATCTCTTAGATTGCGGTGAACCTCACCGCCAGGTAACAGATTAATCATGTTACGTCGAATGAAAATGGGAGACGGGACCGGGGTTCGAACCCGGGACCTTGAGGTCTGCGCTCTCATACGCCTACCGACTGCGCCATCCCGTTCGCCACCCGGGCCCGTCTACCATTCTCATTCAACTTGTGAAACCCAAAGACTTCTGAGGTGGTCTCGTAGAGACTAAACTCCTCATCTGAGGCGTCTCCCTTAGGAAGTACTTTATTTGGGTAGTATTTTTCCATTTCTGGTTCACAAACACAGAAATTTTTTCTCCTCACCTGCGCAGAGGCCCCTGCGAAGGTCGCGTGGTGGGGAAGGATGGGAACCTTCCCTGCTTGTTTTCGCCTGAGCGCGCCCGGCACGGCGTTAACCGGGGCAGCCCGACTTGCTCCGATCGTTGCTGCGATGGCGGCAAATAAGATTTGTGGTAGGCATAATTCTTTTACATCTTTGTTCTAAACGGCGAACTTCAACTCACGGAAAAAAGAAATAATTCTTTCCCACCCCCCACTATTTTTTCTTCCAAAAAAAAAAAAAAACAGGAATTCCACCAACATATTTTCTTCGAATGATTGAATAAACATTTCAATTTTACTAAACTTCTTTACATATTTGACCAGATATTGATATAAGCCCACTAATTTCAATTATAGATCATTTTAATTTCTTTTTCAGTCGTTTTCCCACTCATTAGAAACAAAATTCCAAAATTATGAAATAGTGGTTGTGAATGCAGTGGACAAACGGACAAGCAACTGAGTTGTGCTAAGCACGCGGCGCGGGAGTCGCATCTCTCTCCTCTTATGACGAATTTGAAATAAAACTAAATTAGCTTTCGGAAAATTATTCAAATTTTAGGGGAGAAAAAGCTTTCTCCTAGCTGGAGTTACAGGACATTTTAAAAACATACGTGCCTCCGAAAATACTTTTTGTTCGAGCTTTCAAATTATGCCGAATTTTAGAATATGATAGCGATGTGTATAAATTATCGAATGCAAGAGGTCGAATGTTTAAAGTAACGCCACAGCGTTCAAAAAATTAAGAACCCAAAAATTTCAACACGGTGGATAGAGGCTTCTTCAATTCTCAATAGAAAGCTGCGAGACGAGCATACAATGGCGAAGCAAGTCATACTGTAAAGAGATCAAGCACTTCCTCCACTGCAGAGAGCAGAGGAACTAAAGGGAAATGGAGCAATCAAGGTTTTAACAAAATGGAACTCGTACGAGTCCTAATAAAATTCTAATGGAGTCTCTTCTTCACAAAAGAGAGAGAAGAGTGAACAACGAGATATAAATAGGAGAGGTTAAATTCAAACGTCCTTCTCTCGAATGCTGTTACTAGCAGAACATGGCGCAAACCCTTAATTAATGATTCCTGAAATTGGCTTCCGATGTGTAAATATACTTAAAGCATTTTCTCTAAGCGCATAGCAACTTCAGCACAATCAGACGCGATAAACTTGGAGTAAATATTTATGTTTCACAAGGAACAGTATACCCGACTGTACAAAGGCACACCGTACGTTTTGGAAATATTCTTTTAATTCGGGGCAGTAAACCATACTCTCAAAAATGAGATTCCATCGACACAAGACTAACACATCACAAATTTTTGGTGATTCAGAAGCGAATATTAGCGGTGGTTAGAAAATAATTCTTGCATACAACATTACTCTAGAAAAATACTTAGGGCTTCAATTTTAACATTCCGAAATTGATACACCTGTACGTAACATACAAGTTCAGTTGCAAACTGCGATCAATCATTAGTTTCTTATCCCCTCAGAGTATTTTTATTGAAAATTATTTCTGAAAGAGAACACTCATCCATTCCACTTATTGGCATCCCAACACCCCTCTCGTAAGTCGCAATAGAGCAGCAGGTTCATGAAGTTTCTTCGCAAACACAAGTTCGCTTTATGGCATCCGATCACCGAGGCCTCTTTTAGTTATTAAGCACTTTTCACATTTTCATTTATTTGTTATTAATATACAACTATAGCCAAATGTAAATCAATCTTTGTAATCACTCATTCGCGTTTATGGCTCTGCGCGTATTATTGCAACGTCCCTTTCGTGTTTATGGCAAGTCGCCGCCTTGGTTTTCTCACATACGCCAAGAGAATTTCAGGGGTTTAAAATAAAAACTAACGTATTTATAATATTTTTCTGTCTTGTAACATTTTATATGAAGACGAACTTTATAAGCTAAATACATTCAATAACATGAGGCATTTTAAACAGTTAGTCTTCAGGATTAGTGCCAAGAGGTTGGAGAGACTAAACATTCCTCCCAAACGAACTAAATTTTTCGCCCGAAACATCTACGACTTTGATCATCAAAGGAAGTACGCTGCCGCCGAATTTTCTTCAGTCATTCTAGATCTCTTCAATTTCAAGTTGATGCAAGTGGAACATGAAGATCCACTCTCGTTAGACTTGTATCTAGAGAGCGCGCGAGTGGGTTAAATATCCCAAGTTGGGACCAAGTATTAACTACGAGTGTATCAATCAATTATCATCTCTCCTTTGATCTTGTTTGAATCAATAAGGTAACGTGGCGAAAGAAAGTTACACCATTGGAACTTAGGGAGCGTTTTGGAATCGATAGACGCGTGATTACTTGAGGAGCTTAGTAGGAGTTTCGTCATAGAAGCCATATTTTGCAGCAGAATATTCCGATCAATGGTCCCGTCGGCGAATCAAGTTCTGTCTCGGGGAAACTGAATGTTAATTTCCTCCAGTCACATTTACCTTCCGTAAGAATTTCGGGTCAAAAAGAAACCAACAGTCTCCGGAATGACACAGTGAAAATGAACCGCGCTACACAAGATGCCACACTACAAATACGTTCGCACCAATGTTGAACATACATCGCTTTCTTTTAGCTTCCCCAAGAATATCCTTATTATTTTTGTTGTTGTGTGAAACAGATTCCAAATTTAATAGAAATGTGATTACATCCAATTAAATAATTTTGCCTGAAAGCCATTTCACACGGCATGTGACCATATAGGGCCCGGTAATATTTTACGAGTCGGTTCCAAACGAGACAGATCACAATGCAGGAGCGAGCAACCTCTTCCCAACGAGGCCGCGCATGCGCTGTGGATTGCTGACCTNCTCACCGGTGTGACGTACGACAAATGCACCGTGCAAACACTTTAACCCAATAACGCAGAAAATTCTTCTATCTCGGTGAAACTTCCTACTTGTGTGTTCGAGTGAATGTCTCATACTAGTGAAACTCATTATATATTCGTATCCTCGAGATTCTCCTTACTCAAACACATCCGCTTGGGATACATGACGATGGAAGATAACCTAGATTGGTCAAATGGAAGTGAGGCGGTAATATTAAGCTAAATTACCTTCGTAAAGCGATTCAACTACCAGACTTCTCCTTCCCTTCCGTGCTTTAACCATTCAAAAAAATTTGTAATGAAAAATTAAAATATTTAATAAGAAAAGATGACTCTTCTTTGTCTTTAGATCTAAACCTATTAGCGCTTTCTACTCGAGGTATTTCTCCGTGGTGTGTAGGCCAGGCAACGAAGATACGGACACGTCCTGTATTGCAGATTGCCTTCATCATGTGCCCTTATATGAATCGAAGTTAATTTTCAGGCATGTTATCTAGATAGATCGAGTTTAGACTCTACATGTCCCAATCTACAATTCAATCTCGCTTCGCATAAGTCGTGCTTACCCTCATCGTCTGGATCCGCGCGTGGCGGCCGCGCATACAGAGGTTGCAGGTAGAATGACAGCGCCAGCACCAGAAATACCGCGCCCAGCGCCACCCAGTGGAGGTAGCGGTGCAGCAGCCTCTTCATCTGAAACGCGCCATGAAGAATTTATTAGTTTTTCACTGCAATGTCACAGTTTATACAGCTATGGCTACTGTAAAGCGAATCCACCCCCTCCTAGCATCAATAATTCTTACTATTACTAACTATTTCTACTAACTGCTCCACGTGAACCAAGTTGTCCGTAAACCCATCTACTAACAATAACCTACCTGCCACATCCTGTCACTCCATGTAGATAAGCTTCAATATCACGATACATTTCCCATTTACAAATATTACAATGGAACAACCCCTCCGCAGTCGCAGGAACTCGGCTACGAAATTCCCCTCGCAACAGAACAAAAATTCAAGGAACGAGTTTTGCAGATTCGTAGTTTCATTGCAGCAAAAAAGTCAGGGCTATGGCTGTACAAAAAGGAGTTGTTTCCTTGTTCCAAAATCAATTTGTGGTCACTCTAGTCAATATGGACATCTCTCATCGTGAAACGGTCATTGGTAGCCACTAGAGATGAATATCTATCAAAATGAGTGGTTGTTTGACGTTAACAGATGGCAACTCATTGGCCATTTTTACTAGAGAACTCCTATAAATAAAATGACGGACGATATTATTGAAGAATTCAAAAGTAATAATTGAACACTAACTTCACGAAACTGCAGCGATCAAATGCAAAGCATCTTACAAACACGATGCGTTCCTCCCCAACACCTCCAGCGAAAGCGCGAGCAAACCAATATCTGCTCATCGTGGGGGAGGTCGGAAGCAATCTAATCTACTTCACCTTCGCAATCTGTACTTAGCCAATAAGAACATATCTGAACTTTTATCAAAGAATGAACTCCTCAACAATTTTCAGTCAGGTTTCCGTCAAGGTCGCAGCACTCAAACACCACTTCTCAAAGTAACTGAAGACATAAGAAAAGCATTATACGATATAAGCGTAATAATTCTAACGATATTGGACTTCAGCAAAATCTTTGACTCTGTTCATCACGATATTTTGATAGCTAAATGTAGAAATATTGGTCTTTCTGAACATACACTTGCATGGATTTCTAGTTATTTATCTGAAAGGAAACAAGTTGTAAAAATTGGATGTATTATTTTCAAATCAAAATGTATTTTCCGTAGAGTTCCCCAAGGTTCTATACTTGGTCCACTAATGTTTATAATTTACGCAAATGATATTTCTAACGTGCTTTCTTCCTGCTCGCATCACATGTATGCGGATGATCTACAGATTTATGTTTCAGGTAATATAAGGGAAATTGATAACCTCGTAAGTAAGACTAAAGTCATCCTTGTTTTTCTAGTAGATTGGTCAGAGTGTTATGGACTAAGTTTAAATCCATCAAAGTCACAAAGTATTATCATTGGATCCGTTTATTTTGTAAAACATATTAACAAATGCAATCTCACTTCAATAAAAATCTGAGATGAGCAAGTCCCTTGGTGTTCTCACATGAGGAATCTTTGTGTCACTTGCATTTCTTTACTTCAATGGCTAAACATGTAGCTAATGTAAGTAACAAAATACACGCTCCTCTTCATGTCCTATTCATAAACTTCTTCCAACTTCAACTAAACACATGATTATATCCTCACTCATATACCCTAATTTGGACTACTGTGACATTCTTTTCACGGATATGAGTACTGGTCTCGCAACCAACTTCAGCTTATTCAGAATTCTTGTATTAGATACGTTTATAACTTAAGAAAATTTGACCACATTTCGGGCTTCTATCACTCAAATAAGATTTTACCATTACACAGTAGGCGTAAATTACACAGTCTTGAATTGCTTTACCAACTACTATGTACGAACAGTCCTTCATACTTATTTGAGCGTTTTAAATTTTTAAATTCTTTACGCCTTCAGGAGTCAAAAACTTCTTTCTATACTCAAACATAAGCAAAGCTTTTAAAATAACTCTTTTACCGTAGGAGTAGCTAGGATGTGGAATTTTCTCCCTATTACAATCAGGAATAGTTCTTCAATACTCTCTTTTAAGAAACAGGTTATTACCATGTCTCTGGGAATCTCCCTAAAAGTACCTGGCTCGTCCAGGCAAAGAGTAAGATAGAAATTCTATAAAACTCTCGTAATAAAATAGGTCTAAGGTATTGTTGTTATTTTTTTTAATCACAGAAAGTATTAATTTTTTTGTTATGTAGTATACATTATTTTGAATGTGTCTTTAAGAATAAATTTATCTTATTATTTAACCATAATATGAATTAATGCTATTAAATATATATTAAACAATATAATTTATTTTGTTAGGCCTAATATTAAATTGTAATCTAATATAAATATAAAAGATTTATTTGTTATAATTACTACTACCCTACAATAAATTTAAATGTGTTTAAAGTTATTATGAAAATGACATTTCATAATTTATAATAATCATATTATGAATATTTTAAGTCATATATTTGTAAGTTTTTATTTTGTAATTTAAAATGTAATGCAATATTCTTCGCCACATGTTGTAATGATATCTTGTAAACGATGTATTTTGCATTTTATTCAATTATTATGTATCACACATTTTGTAGTATATTATCTAATATTTGTTCGCTCTTCAGCCGTCATCCTAATTAAGGTTCTTTTTCTGGGTTTTCCTCAATTGCTGAAGGTTTAATACCGGGATGATCCCTAGTTCGATCCCCAGAGTACAGTAATTTTCTAGTCGTTTACCCTTTTCGTGGTATAATTGATGTACATGTTTATGAATATATTGTTTGTATGTATTGTTATTTATGTGTATTGTTAATTATGTTTTATTATCACGTATTATTGTGTTGTTGTTTTTTTTACGATGGTAAGGCGGAAGAGCAGGTGCCTGATGGCTTGAGCCTAATCACTAAATAAAAGCTTATAATTATTTATTAGTGTCTTAATTAAAGAGTTTCAAAAAGTGTTTTGCTCATTTTAGCGTCAAATGTTACGAAAGAGGCGCGGTCAAGCTCGTATACAGCTATCAATATTTCATTTCATACCTTGAATATTGATTATCTCAAAGATAACTCGATAAGCCTTGTTATGAGTCACCCATCACATTCAAAAGACTGATATTTCTTTTGTCCGTGACGAACTTTTCTTAAAAAAATGAGCAACGGAAATAGCAACAAAAATCAATTAATTTAGTAAAAAAATCATAACAGGTTGTCTATTTGTATTTTTTTAATTCACTGAAAATTTCAGAGATACTAATATACAAGCACAGAAGTTATTTGTGTCGTCGATAAAATTCCTTGAATCTGGCGAAAAAAACGGGGACTGATTTGACGGAATGTTATGAATATTGTTACGTCTAAAAAGTTATATACGGGTAAATCCATGTGAAATCTGACAAAATTGTTTCTTTTGTCTCAGAAATAGACATTTTTGTAAAATAGTTTTACCACTGGTGACACAAAAATTTCAAAATTGTAGACTTTTATGATCGTCCGTTTTTCAATTATTAATCTTTAAAATGTGGATATTTGCACCATTTCCCACACGTTTAGTTAAATGACTCCATCCACAAAACTATTTGTTGACGTAGAGTTAAAATTTGTAACGTCCTCTTCATATTTATATGAGATTTACAACGACGGGCAACTTGGTTGTGCTAAAAAAATTAATTTTTATAAATATTTCAAAAATATCGTTTTCAAAATTTCAAAATTGAAATTTTAATTATTTTAAATATGTATTGTGTTTAGGAACCATTTTGTAATATATGGACCAAATTGAAAGCTGGAATGAGCATGCATTCATATAGAAATAAATAATTGATTATAGCAATACACATTAAATTAACTGATTTGAAATTGTTTGTGAAGATAAATTTAATGTAACTATAAACTTCATATCATAAGTGCCGTAGGAAATTTGTTTGTTTAATGATAGAAATGTACTTATTTTCTTCAATGTGTAATGAACACTAAAACACACAAATGATACGTGAAAATAAATTACGATATTGCTTTCATACGGCCATCATTCTTCAATACCTGATGGTACCTTTGTAGTTATTATCTTTCGAGAGTTTCGTCTCCGAGAAAAAAAATAAAACTCCGTGAGCACTGCTGCTGGATTGGTCGCGGGTGTCAGTTATTTCCCGCCAGTTAAAATAGTATTTTAACTTTAAGGATAATATTTCAGTGATGAGAATTAGTTTTATTTCAAATAAAGAAATTATCGTTTATAGCGATACACAGTACATTTACTGATAACTAGCTACGTTGTTCATTTTGGAAGTGAAAAGAACAATTCTTATAATTATTACACAATACAAAATAACTACAATTCAATAATTAAACAAACGAATTTATATATTTCCTGTGATACATTCAAGTTTATGGTAACGAGTGTATAGTGACATTAAATGAATCCTCACACAAACAGCTTTAAACAGTTTCATTTTATGCTCAAGTTATTCATTTTATTTTCAAGTTATGGAAAACGACAGACATATACTAAAACAGGCGGTCAGAAAAATGTAAAATTTTGTATTTTTAACATAAACTTTAAGTCCTACCATTATTTGATAATACAAACACAATTATGTAACACTTTAATAAGCAACACGTTGTTAATAGCAATAATGGAGCGTTATCGACAGAGCGGGTTGTGAATTGGTCAGCGCGAGATTGCGAAATTCGCCGACTCCGCCGAAGATGAGCAGCGATGAGATGCTTCCCGTGTCGGTCGTTTCCAATGAATTGAAGAGAAACTAGTGATCGAAATTGTACAGTTAGAAGTGCACATTTTGGTTCCCTTTCTGCATTCCACAGCATTTGAAAGAGACTCCTTCTAAATCCTTTCCTAGTCAATGAAATTTATTTATCCATACTAATATATAATTGCGTAATGTGAAAGCCAATGTGTCTGTCTCTTTGTTACCTCAATCACTGAACTAAACCACAGAAACGACCGCGATGAAATTTAGCAAATGGAGGTAGTTAAGATGTCCGGGATGAACATAACCTAACTTTTATGTTTTTAATGTATGAAAAGAAAGATAAAAATTATTTTTGACAATAAAATCGGAAAAAAAGTTATATTTGCTTACAGTACGTAAATGGTAAGAGATAGGTGACAACTAGGAACGGCAATATTGTTTGCCTTAAACAGTTCTACAAAAACGTTCGCGACAGCATATGTCTATCTACAAAAATTAACCTAAATTATCTATAAAACGTTATGAAAAATAGAAGTGTTAAAACATTAGGAGGGTAATTTAAACAGGAAAATATCAATCATCATAAAATTTAAAGTATTATGTCTTTTGTGCATTTAACAAAGATAAAAAGACTTTAAATAGTATATTCGGTTGTGTAATGATGGGTTGTGTACTTCGATTCACTAAGAAACACCACAGATAAGGAATTGTTTGCTTTTCTGAATGTATAGTTAGTGCAGTCATATAGAAGTCACAATATACACCAATAGAGGAACACCATGAAACTTTTACTTGAGATGGATCCTTCACTATTCGCCGAAGTGATAAGTTATAGCGTGGTACTTGGAGAGAAACGTTTGTTCAGACATTTTTAAATAAGCTCTCATTAAACAAGTGAGTCGAATCTTTTAAGGCAATGAATTGAATCATTTACTAAGTGAATCATCACTGGAGAACAATCTCTTTGGTGAATTTAAGTGATTTATCTTGATTGTTGATAAGCTAAGGAAATTTTCCTTTCAAGCCATAGGTTGATTCAAATATTTTGCCATATACTTAAAAAATAATACAAGAATTATTCATCATCATATAATTTACTGAGTTAATTACAAGTTCCTTCGCCGACTACATTGGAGTGTTAATGCTGTATCACGCAAGAGTTGGGCGAAGCCAAAACTTCCTCGTCTCGTCACGAGACGTCACTCCTGATCGAGTTAGCAGAATGTCACATCGATTCATCGAATCAAATTGGCAACAGCACACTGGTTTAAAACGATATAAACCACATGGCATCTTCTTTTCTCTATTCTACGCTACTTCTACTCGAGATTCAGTGCTAATACACGACTACTATGATTACTACTACTAATGAGAGGATAAACTTCTGATCTCGCCTCTCTCATCAGTTCGAACTCTTCACTGTCGGCGCCAAACCGACATATATTTTCTCTTCTTTAACCTTTCACAATAGGGATTATTACGTTCGAACACATCGCATCGCTACTTTTATTCTCATCGCCAAGACGACATTTTCTCGCAAGATCGACCCTATAATTGCACCTCTGAAGATACGTGCAACCAGAGATTTACTACTCATCAACTTTTTCTTTGTCAACACGTCAACCATCCGGATCAACTCTGCAACAGCTTCAACCAACTGGTTTCCAGGATCTTCTCTCCATATCATCATGTCATCTCTAGGAAGTAAGTATTGTATTATTATTTCTCATCATATCATAGCATGTCATTAAATCATTTTAACCTTGTTAACAATTAACATTCATCTCACTCCCTCATCCATCATCACTTTGCATTTTTCCAATCATTACGTTCTTGTTCAGGTAAGTTTGAACTTGTCTGTACAACGTTAATACAAGTCTCGCGGAGTCCTCTTCCTGTGAACCATATGACGAAGATGAAAAGCCCGCAACCTCTAGTGTCTTACACGCTATTAGAAATTTCTAAATTTTAGACCACCTCCTCAAACATCTCTCTTACTTAGAATGTGTGCCTTTTAATCCGCAGCCATATGCGACGCAGTATTGCAACAATTCTTCTATACTTGAATCGATCGAAAATAGTGCCTCTGACACAATTCTTCAAACATTTGGAAAGTTTACTGTAATATTTTCTTGCATTACACCGTTATAAAGGCCACGTGTCTGTCTTTCAGAACTATTATTTTCATCTTAAAAGCGATCTTGTTAGAGGTACACATCAATTTTTTTAAGAGAATGTTTCCTTTAAGAGGTTACTTTATATTTTTGTTCCTCAAACTATTTCGAATTCTTCCACGATTTTTCCTTATCTGCTAAGAAGTGGCGTGAAATCTGTTCCTTGATTTACAGTTGATTTTCTTGAAAATAAATTTAGTTCAGTATTAAAACTGAAGTATTCTTCAAAAATAAGGGCAAATGCAAGGACAGCGCAAAAGATATGACGAAGAACCAAATTTTACAGAATTCACAGTTAAGTCGGATCAAATGTTAGTACGTTCTTAAGTGAGTTTCCAAGAAGTAATATACCTCAACTCAGAATAAATACGAATAAATGCCTCCAGATACTCTTTTGATACGCAGTATTATCAAGAAATGTGGAATGTGCTTATTCCATGGAATACGAATGTCGACGACTAACCTTCAGTTTTCGTGCATATGCTCATAAGGACATAAATCATGAGTTAATTTTGGTAAGCTGTACCTAATTCAATCTGCCTATGTAAAAAGGATTACACTTCTCGGCTGTTGTCATGAGAAAGGTTATTAAATTGATTCCATTCACAAAAAACCTAATTCTCGCCACGATTCTCGTAAATATATAATTTAATAAACACAACAAACCTTCTTTCTATCAGCCATTATCGACCCATTTATAGGTTCGATCTAATTAATTATTTTTAATATCTATACTTGGTAGGCTACTCGCTAGGCTATATGCGTATCAATCATATTTAGTGAGAGGTTGGAATCGGTTAGGACGTGAGTTCAAAACACGGATCACTGATCGTGGCCAACAACAGAACACAAAATGCACAATCAAAGAATTACATAAATTTAATACATATATAGTACGTTGGATTCATGAAATCAACTGATTACATAAGCCACTCACCAAACTACTGCATACCAAAATATCGTACTCTACAGTTGAGCTCAACACTACAGGAAGTAAGAGAATAAAACACTACAGGAAAAGAGAATAAAACCGTCAGTGCTTGAAGAGCACATAAAATGATTCTTTATCATTATCAGATTCGTTCTAGTTAAAGAATCATTTTGTTCTTACGCAATCCGCACAGAAGGCTCGTCTTACGGCACGTCTGCCTGCTCTCTCGACCAGCCCCTTGCTCGTTGCCAGAGATCTTTGTTGTTTGAATTTGTCCCCTGAAAGGGGGGGGGTACCAATCCCATTAAGTATATTATGATGTCATGACATGACGACACTTTCCTGGTTGTTTATTGGTTAACCGCTACACCACCTGTACACCATTTCCACCCAGACCTAAACCCCGTAAGACCTGAGACATCTCCATACAGGAGATAAGTGAACCAGGCGGTGAACACACTATGCTGTGTGCACTTTATTACCGGTTTCACACGTACCTACGTGTTAAGGTTCGTTAAGTACATATTTCTTACGTGTACCCTACACGTGGAGATTATATGTGAAAATGGCGACCAGCCGGGACTCGAACCCGGGTCTCTTGCTTTGATCGCAAGGGTGTTAACCGCTACACCGCTTAGGTCTGGGTGGAAATGGTGTACAGTTGTGGAACGCGAACCGGTGGTGTAGCGGTTAACACCCTTGCGATCGAAGCAAGGGACCCCGGGTTCGAGTCCACGCCAGTTCGAGTCCCGACTGGTCGCCATTTTTACTTGACCGAAAGTTATCACATTTAAGAAGAACTTCTTACCTCTCTACACAATCCACATGCACAATGATCAGAATATTTCACTCACACTGTATGGAACACTCTTCTTTATTTGATAACACGGTCCAATAATCACGCGACTGACAGCGTTGCACTGCACAGCTGACTGTGAATGTTATCTTGTTGTTTAGATTCAAACGTTCGTGTAAGTTGTTTATAACTTATACAAATTCATTGAAACTCATAGAAGTTCATTGTGAGTTATACAAGTTCTCAGAACATTGTGTAAGTTCATTCCAAGTTGTACATGTTCCACGAACATTGTGCATAAATCAAGATGTTCTTTTTTGGTTCATTTAATCACTTATTAGTAAGAAATGTTCGTTAAAAAGTTTCATTTTGTTTGCAAAATAATTAAACTAAATGTGAAGACAACTTAATGGTTCTTGTATTATTAGTGCTTTAATCATTTCTGTACTCAATAAGAAAGTAAATCTTAATTACTTTATATTTGTTTATTCCTATTTTATGGCTTTCATTTGGCTACTTAGGTCAATTTTATGCAAAGGATTCTTTAGTTTCGTGTTAGCACAGTAGTTCTTTATTCTCTCAGATTTTAACTTCCTTTCTTGGTATGAAATCACTCTTCCCGTTGATGTTGTTGTTCTTGCTTTCTAGTCTTTTTTTTCTTTTTTGGTCTTTAAAACCCTTGATTTTGCCTGTTTTTTTCTGTAACTTTTATTGTGTCAAATTAAATACAGTGGATACTCTTTAACTCTAAACCCGCTAACTCGAAATCCTCTCCAAGACGAAAAAATTAACCATTCCCTTCCTTTGAAGTACAAAACACCCTAGAATTTGAATTATTTAGACGCTTTAACTCAAACTGAATATGATTTCCCTGTGATGAACTATCCATAAATATCACGCTCTCTAACTCGAACTACAAATCTAGCGGTCTCTATATCTTGTAACAAAAAGTAAGATGTAAACTTTGCGACCTCTGTAAATGGAAATACTTTCCGCAAGACTCTTTAACTCGAAGCAATAGTTTCTATGACATCAATAACCAATTCCAAAATGATTTCGTACTTTCATTGAAAGAAGTAGTGATATGGAAGACAATATATTTAGTGTCTTGTTTGCAATCGAAAATACAATTGACAAAGAATGTGTTAATTCCTTGGCTCTATAAAATTACAGATTTCTTTTAATATGTGCATATTTTCAAGTTGTTCTTTGTTATAAAATAATTTTATCGATGTAATTATGTACAACACAAATGTAAAATAAATATCTATACGTCGAATTTTTATTTTCTAATGACTTCAATGACATATACCTCTATACGTCGTAATTGATAATGTTGAAAACTTTTTATCTCCAAGTCCTCTATAACTCGAAAATTCGTTAACTTATAACATTTCCCTTGAAGTTCGAGGTAATGAGGCTCCACTGTACTTAATTACTTTATTGTCAAATTTTATTCTTTTTCTATTTATTTCTTCAATACTGCACCTGTTCTGGAAAGACTCTAGCCATCTGTAGAAGTTGTAAATCCCTGTACTTCAATTTTGTTCGGAAAGCTTAACACTACTGCCTGTGGCTTTGGTCTTGTGAGACATGCAGTCGTTCGGAGCCACAAAAAAAAAATTCCCTCGCGATTTGCTGCTTTAAATTTTAACTTTTTGCAGCTTCATGACCCTCTTTCATTCCGTTCAAATTGTTACAGACGATTTTCTTTTAGAGATATTGCACAGAATTTTCCTTTAAAACACAATTTTTTACCTACCTTCTACTTCTCCGGTGCCATTAGTGGAAGAATAAAAAACACCTTCAAATTAGGGAAGTTTTCAACAAATCGTAAGAAAAAGACAAATTATACACTCCCAAAATCTAAATTATTAAATTTTTCTTTCATAAAATATAAATCAGCTTAACGTTTTATTTACACAGGAAACAATAATCATCTATAAACATTTTCATGGCAGAAACTGTAAGTATATTTACTTTCTTCTCCAGATAACTACATATTACTCTCAAATTATCTGTACTGACAAGTGGCATTCCGCGTGTCAAGCTCAAGCAAATGCGCTCGCAGTGCTATCTGGTAGTAACGACCGAGAATGGTCCATTTGAGAAACTCCGATTAATCTCCTTCCTATACCTCCATGTTTTCCAGTTTATTAATTGTAAACAGTGATCCCAACTAATAAATTTAATAAATTTATTCACGCACCTCCAAAGAACCACACCCATTTCATAACATGTTCATGATCAATTTATCAATATAGGAGTATTTGTTATTTCGTTGTTTTAGACACTTTTAGTTTTATTAATTTAGAGTACTCAGGAAGAAACAAAATGTCATAAGAAATAATGTTAATGAACGATTACTGATAATTTGTAAATCCAGTAAAATTGGTTCAATATTTTAATTCGATTTGTGTCCTCGCAATTAACATTATATTTTCGTATCATCCCCACTTCCAAAGCATGCGTTGTTTATTGGATGGCAGATGCTCGTAATTCGATGTCCTTCCTCCCCGATTCACAACACAGAACCCTCTTAACTACCCTCACCTTCAATCGGAGCGTCATCCGCCGTTGAGCAGAAGAGTTGAGATTTTTGGAACTCTCTTTGATGTAGAGAGATCAAACGAAAGCTGCTGTGCTTCTTGTCGGCAAAATTGGCAGCCGACCACTCCCAGGTTCCTTTACAACTTCCATTCGCAGACGCAGCACACAATGGCGTTAGCAACACAAGGGGCACACCTGCTTCGAATAGTCTCAGCAGAGTGTGTTCGCTTGTTTGAGCCTTTGTGATGATTCAAAGCAGCCATAACGCGACGAAACTCTGCGACCGTTTCTCTCTTACTTATTCTTATGTTTATGTTTTGCTTTCATTGTTGGCAGGACATTTCCTGAAAGCAAATAATAGTTACATCTGCTGATTATCCGGCGTTACCCGGGTTTTTTCTTAGACAAATCTTCTTTTACTCAGTAAAAAAATAAAATCTATATTATAAGATCAATAATAATAATAATAATAAATTTATTGTCAAAAAACAGTACAAACTGCGTATGACCACGTGCAGGACAATAAACTAATTTACTCTCCGGAAGCAAGCAAGGGACGTATTCCATCAATTCCGATCAAGGGCAATTCCTAAGGCAGAGGCGGATTCAAAAATTTCAGCAAAAGTTCCTATATAAGATAAAAGTTAGTTGCGAGTTATAAAACATATATAATGTCAATATGTTTGTAAATTAACGCAAATATGTTTGTAAATTTACATGTACAAGTTATTATCGAACTATAGATTATTCTGAGTATAGTGTTTAAAAATCATAAAAGTTGAAAAAACCCACTAAATTCACGATTTATTGTTACAATAAACACGCCCCTAGACAAAGCATAGAGAACCTGTATAAGAAATCCGCCTCTACCCGAAGGAAAAATCGGAGAAAAACCCGGGCCAGGATGGAAACCGTTGTAGGAACTGATGCACCCCGCAACACGAGCAGGACTAAGTTGCTTAAAGAACGAGAAAAACATGGTCTTCAAAAGAGGGAAGAAAAATATAATGTTTTTTCGATAGGTGAGTCATTTCTTTCATCTCTCCGGTGCGATGAGGGCGACTCTTCCGGTGTCGATGCATTCAGCTTGGAACTCGTTGTAGGCTAGATTTCATATATATTCAGGCGGCTAAATCCTGACAACACGCATTCCCACGATTTGGGGCGCGTATTTAAACATTCCTGAAGAGAATATTCACTTCGACGTTGGACTTCAGCGACACTGAAATCCAGAGATATCATACCATACATCTCCAAGCTTCGCCAACGCCGAACCAGGGATCTTCGAGCCCCAACGCCCAACGCCGATGAAATTCTCCCCCGGAACACGACGGCCACGGAATTAGAAGATTCGCACGCGACACCACGACCTGGTTCCTCACCGGAAGGACTTCTACATAGAAGAACGCAGAGCCCTGCAGATCGCAACCGTCGACGCTGCATTCCTGGAGAGCCGAACCACGCGGACTGCCGCCGCTGACGTCGCTGTCCATAGCATACGTGAGAGAGCAAATCCAAGCGGAACATTAGGTCAGCCGTACGTCATACGGTGTCAAATCTTTTATTGTTTTTTCCAATACAGGTCTACTCAAATAAATTGTTATACTTTGAAGACCAAATTGGAAAGTTTTATTTATCTTGTGCAAGAGGAGGTTTTGTCACAAACGTAACCAGACCTCCACACTACGCAACATAAATAAATAAATATTTATGTTGGTAGGGGAAGATGTAGTATCGACTCCAATGGATAGAATCTCCCTCGCTCACCAACATAAATAACGGTTTTGAAATGCAGGTTTGTTTGAATAAGATTTTATTTCTTACGTAAACCTGTTTTGAAGTTGAAGACGTGACGCCAGACGACTGAGCGTGAATTGTGCGTTCTCCGTGAACTGCGTATCTCACATATGTCGTGGAGACGTGCCGTTCGTGATAGCGGTCCAGTACTTTTCTGCTCGCAGATACTGGATGTGGAGAACCTTGGCGTCGTGTCTTGAATTGGACTATGAATCCGTGGCCGTCGTGTTCCGGGGGAGAATTTCCTCGGCGTTCGGCGTTGGGCGTTGGGGCTCGAAGATCCCTGGTTCGGCGTTGGCGAAGCTTGGAGATGTATGGTATGATATCTCTGGATTTCAGTGTCGCTGAAGTCCAACGTCGAAGTGAATATTCTCTTCAGGAATGTTTAAATACGCGCCCCAAATCGTGGGAATGCGTGTTGTCAGGATTTAGCCGCCTGAATATATATGAATTCAGCTTGGAACTCGTTGTAGGCTAGATTTCACTTATAGCGTCTCAGGGCGAGTACCTCGATGTGAATTAGCTCGGAGCAGAATATTGCGTGTGCTCAGCGAGGCTAAGTGCAGTCGAATATATTATTTTTGTTGCTAAGTACTGGAGTTATAAAAGAAGACATTTGAGCATCTAGGCCATATCAGACCTGATACGCCCTAAAAGGGAGTAGTTTTGAGGGCGCCGTTATAGCGTAGTTATTTACTAGCGGCTCCTGTGTATTTTTGTCCACAATGTTTTTCATAGAACCTGATTGTGGACTCTGCGTAGAACGGCACTTTGGAGGTGCTTTGGAGATTTTCCGGCCATGGAAATGTCATGGCTCGAGATTCTTGTGTACAGGGGGGCCATGCCGTGGGAGTTCGATAAATAAACAAACATGGCGAGTGCTTCTGATCTGTGTTGAGTACGTAGAAGTGTAGAAGTCGTTGGTATTCCAGTATCAACTTGTATCAAAAGTAACGTGCATTTGTGGTGCATAGGAACAGTATGGAAACGGTGTCCCTGTATCATCAACTACTTTGTGCGTGCGAGCTGGTTGATGGGGCGTGAGAATTTCTCTGGGGGAGAAGTCGAGTGAAGAAGATGCGTATGTCACTTATCCTAGTATGTAGGATGGGTATATCTTACAATTTAAACAATTTTTACTTTCCAAGGTTTCTGCACATTGGTAGCAGAATTCACACATAGTTGGCTTTATAAAACGGTATTCAGGTACCGATGATTTTATCCTAATTTTACTCTGAGCTAACTTTATTCTCTTTACTAGCCCCTCCGGTGGCGATAGCGTGCTCGCTCTCCACCAAGTCCCTCCAGGTTCAACTCCCGGCGGGGACAGAAAAATTGTAGCTTTTTCACATTAATGCCCCAGATCATACAACTGTGACTACTGAAAAGCGAACTCTTCCTTCCTTCTATCCACCTTCTAGTATAAAAAACTCTAACTATTACTGACTACTACAACAAACGCCTCCACGTGGGGAAAGTTGTTGGTAAATCCAGCTAAGCGGTCCACCTATACTCCTACCATTCTACCCTCCTACCTCCTACCGCTCCACGTAGATATGCTTTAGTAGCACGCAACACATCCCATTTACAAATACGACCGTCAAAAGATAAATTGCATCTCTGATATCAGCAATAATTCTATACTACAAATTTAACTCCATTTTGCCGTAGTTCACTTATTCCTTTTCTAATACGATATCGAACTATTTCGACTCGCGTTGAATGCTTTGCAGCAATACATTTCGTGCAGGTGAGGAATAGGTGGTAACGAGCAACACTGCACTCAAATAATCCGATTAATTCTCCTTTGGTGGTGGAACAGGCGGTTGATTGGCCGAGGTCACGCTGCGATTGCGGTTTCCCCGGAAACGTTAAATGGAAGGCGTGTTGTTACTGGTGTTTGGTCTCCGCTACGCGTCTATTTTCCCATGATGCATCACCGATTGACGGAAAGAATTTATTACGCGTGCGTTCAGCCATGAATTACGGGGAGTAATTTTTGGAGCGATTAAGATAAAATAAATTTATATTCTCAGTTTTACAATTTACAATAAAAATAGTTAATACCATTATTTCTCCATAGTATTTACAATATTGTACTTAAACAATGATCCATTACAATAGCCAAATAGTTATTTTCCATTTCCAGGTCTGACCTTACAAATATTTCAAACAAAATAAAAATAAAATAAATAGACTATTTTTAAACATTTTACAATAGACCATGAAAGTAAATACTATTTATAAACAAATTCTTAATTGTTTTAATTGGTATTTCTTAATATTACTTTGATGAGAAAATAAAGGCCTCCAAGGAAATACCTGCTTGGAGGTCCCTTCACTAGAAATTAAATATTTAAAATTTCGCCATCAGAAAATTAATTTTTAGGTCGTTTAGTTTATGAAAAATTTAAATTTATTGATTACTTTTCCTTAGAACAGACAACATTATAATGGCACTGTTGAGATCAATCAATAGTAACAAAGAAAGACATTTTACAGATAAATTTTAATACATAATTGTAATTTAAACAAGAAAATGACAGTATTAGATTTTAAAAATTATAAAATTATTTAATTAATTATTTGTGATAAAATTTCTAAATATTTTTCCAAAATATTGAAATACACATAGATGTGAATGTTACTGAACGATTCGAATTGAATATATAACTGTCTCCAAACTTAACGAATTATAAACTTATTTCTGTTAACAGGTGCGTTTTAGTATAGAGGGGGTGTAAAATTGCAATTCCTTTGTTGCGAAGTTTATGGACAGCTTCTAAACAGTAATTAACCCAGTAAAACTGCTTTTGTTAACGCATGGCTGGCCCACAACAGTGCCATCTAGCGGCAGGACAGTAAGACGCAAATAGCGTCACTTTTAAAGGAATTTGTAAAGTTTTTTGTTTTTTACTGTAGTATTTGTAAATGAGGAATGTAGCGCGCTATTGAAGCTGATCTTCATGGGGCGATAGGAAGTGGGTGGAAGGCTATTGTTTGTAGACGGACCAGTCAGCAGAGATTACCAACAACTTCGCCCACATTGAGGTTAAGTTATAATAAATTTAATAAATTTATTGTCAAAAAACAGTACAAACTGCGTATGACCACGTGGAGGACAATAAACTAATTTACTCTCCGGAAGCAAGCAAGGGACCATCCCATCAATTCCGATCAAGGGCTCTAAGGCAGAGGCGGATTCAAAATTTCAGCAAAAGTTCCTAGATAAGATAAAAAGTTAGCTGCGAGTTATAATACATATATAATGTCAATATGTTTGTAATTTAACGCAAATATGTTTGTAAATTTACATGTACAAGTTATTATCGAACTATAGATTATTCTGAGTAGAGTATTTAAAAATCATAAGAGTTGAAAAAAAACTAAATTCACAGTTTATTGTTACAATAAACACGCCCCTAGACAAAGCCTAGAGAACCTGTACAATAAATCCGCCTCTACCCGAAGGAAAAACGGAGAAAAACCCGGGCCAGGATGGGGCTACAGAATTAATGTACACAACCGTGGCAAAGTTAGTAAGAGTAGTTAGAAATAGTTAAGAGGTATTGATACTACCAAGAGGTGAGAGAGGAAGGAGGGTTCGCTTTTCAGTAGTCACAGTTATATACGAACTGGGACGTTAATGTGAAAAGCTACAAGTTCTTGGCCATGTCTAGAATTGAACCCGGAGTGTCTAGGTGAGGAGCCACTGGAAGGGTTATAGGAAACTTACCGGTTCACAAGTGACACCAAAATATATAGTACGATTAGCATCTCTCGAGAACAAAGTTTCTAGAAACTCTAAAATGCGATGCAGCGGAAACTCATCTCTTAGCGGAGATTGTGAATTTCCTTCTTTTGACTAGTGCCGAACGAGTCCCGTCTTTGCTACTAGAAGTTTCTGCTGCAAGTCTGCAATTCATTTGACAGAAATCTTTGACGAAACAGAGGTCCCCATCTAGAAATTCATGATACTTCCAGCAAAAACTACGTCGTTATTCTATAAAGTTTTTGAGATATTAAACTGTCGTTTTCTGTAAAAAAATACTGCTCCCAAAGTAAAAAAAAGGAAATTGTCAATTATTTCAAATCTAATAGTTTTGCTTTTCGTTATCGTGTGAACGAAGATGTCGTGCCCATCAAAATTAAATTCATCTACGACAGGGGATCGTTCTCTAATTGCGTCACGCGATCTTTAAATATTTTTAACCCCCCACCGAACCCCCCACCTGGCACGCTTTGCCACGTTACACCAAACCCCTCCAGAACAACCCGCCTCCTCTTCCCCTACTAGAAGGAGAAAATATAATCATTCGTACACTTAAGGTAGTACTGGACTAAGTAGAATTATACCACTAAAATATCTGAAATCGTCATAAATGAACAGAGTAACACGTTCTTGCGGTGATTTCAACTCGAAAACCATACCTCACCGGTCATTTAAAAGAGATAATTGTAATTATAATTGATGGTGAAATACATTATGTCTTGTGGAGAAAACACTTATTTACAAAATAAGACCAACTTTTAAATCACGAAAGGGATTCGAGTTTTCTTTGACTTGTAGAACATTTTCCGTAGTATTATTACATGACTTTTACCTATAGGTCACCCGCCATCTGAGAAAGATATTTCACGAATCCGTTTCGGTCGGCCGCCATGTTTTTACTTTACGCTCTTGTGCATTTCAAATGAGCCAATTGAGATCTTGAATGTTTTTGTACTATACTTTTAACTGATAGATACGAATTAAATCATGTTTTTTCTTTGTTATTATTCATATTGTTGTGTTTTAATAATAATAATTGTAGGAACACAATTCCTACATATAAAGAAAGGTACATACCTCCGTACAAATTATAATAATAAAGAAAACAATTATACGTTTCAGTGATTTGAGTAACTTGGAGTGATGGGCGCTTCCACCTTAAGAGGAACATGAAGGTGCATGGAGTGGCATGGAGAAAATCTCTCCCTCTCTCTCTCTTCGTCTTCTTCATTCTCTCCTTGACGAGCATCTTCGGATCCCTCCAAGCGAAAGCCTTGTCCAAGATAACATCTTGTACCTTTAACTTAACTTTAACTATTCCTGCTTTAGTACAGAGTACAATCTCATTTATCTCAGGATCAACGGTTGTTATTGAAATCAGTTTCGTTACCAAAATACGATTCATTTTCTCAAAAACGAGTTGAGTTCCAGTGATTTCACCCGTGTCATGATTTGTGTTGAAAGGGGTTTGTCGTACGCACATTTGATAACAATTCTTAATCAATCCGCAAATGATGGGTTGTCCATTTACTAAAATACAATCAGGTTGTCTATTAATTTTTTTTTTTTATTTGTCTCTTGCTTTTGATAAGAAGGTGTGTCTTGCACGGACTGCTGGCAACATTTCAAAAACTGTGGAGTGTGTCCCTTTCAACTTACTAATTATACTTGTAGAGAAAGAGATTATAGTAATGAACAATTATGATGAATCCTGAATTGAGTGTAATGAAAAATATCTCACGATCATTAAAGGGAATGAAGATAACAAACGTCAGTGATATTATTAACGAATAAATCTGTGCACATTATTCTCAAGACCTTATGAAGTTCGGCAGACTCTTCTGCACAATAAGAGACAGACCAGTGTACCTGAATTCTTCCCTACCATTTTGAATACTTTGTAAGTAGATTATTGACTATATTCAATATTTGCTGTACTCAGGAGTTGTCGAGACAACAAAATCACACATACTACAATGGACATGACCATGTAACGACTATGTCGAGGGACAAGATGTATATATTTATTAGAAATTATTAGCGTGTGTAATTCTATGTATAATATAAATTTAATCGTCGATAAATTGAAAAAGGAATGGACATCATAAGTATCATTTGAGAAAAGACTCTCCTGGTGCAAATTCTTAAAGATCTGAAGAGATCTGCATTTTTTTCCGCACGATTACAAACCTTTCATTGTACAATACTAGTAAAATGGCGTTAAATCTCTGATTTCGTATGTCGTACTCAAATGTGATAACATTTCTATATCAATCCGCTGTCGGTGGCGCCGCGCGCACTCAGCATATGCCATAGTTCGAGTTCAATGGGTGGAATCAGAGCGACGCCAGCGGTCGGCGTTGGTGTTTCAAGGGCGGGAACGGGTTGTTCTGGTTTGTTCGCGCGCCGAGTTGCAATCCGGCCCGGAGGACTAGAATGCGATCCACTTCACATGTAAGCGAGGCAGCGCCGGCTGCGCTGTCTAGTAGGTCTCATAGGGATCTGTGTATACCCGCCTGTGCTGTTGGCATACAATCTCAATGTCCTTCTCTCTCCAATTGACATAGCGAATTCAATCCGTTGGAAGTCAACATCGGACATCTTGCGTTATTTTAAGGCATTATATCCGCGTTGACTGAAGACAAGTTGCTAACTATTGACAAAACTTGGAAATAGTCACAAAAGTAGTTCTTATTAATAAGTAATTCATTCTGCTGACTTTTTATATTGAATGAGAACAATTATTTTGTGATTTAAAAACTTTATAAGTAGTTTAGACTGTCGTTTGACTCCTTTTTTGACAAGGGTCGCATTGTCTTGCATAAATCGCGAAACAGTTGCGCTCGGCTGCCATGTTTGTACATATTA
>NNCF01132297.1:71228-106675 GCA_002313205.1 Laupala kohalensis | reverse complement strand
CAAGTAAGTGGAAGCAATGCCAGACTCAGCTCGGGGCCCCGTGTTTGCCAAACACGTACTTACTAGATGTAAGTCCCCTGGGGGGTGCAGCCTTTAGTGGCAGCAAGAAAAATAGTTTAAAAAATCAATAAAAATGTTATTGTTTCTGGAGCTAACTGTATATCTTTTCAATTTTTCAAATTATTGACCCCTTGTACCAACTTATTTAAGTGAAAACATCTTAAACCGGTTAGATTGTCGAGATATTTGAGGTGAATGTACTTGNAATCACTCTGTACGTACTGTCGCGTAACCTTTCTGTATAATCCCGCATCGAAAATTGAATACTTAGAACGGAAAAAAACCCAGCAAGTGCAACAAAATTCGTTATTTCCCCATTTGGCTATTTCTATTTTGAATTTATTATTTCACAGAAAAATGTTTCTGTCATTTTCATATGACGTCCATTCGTTGTTTCTTTTTACGTAACATTACCATTTTGTAGTGAAGATACTGAATAATAATATTTGATATTAGGACAATAATATATGCCAAAACTTTTGGTACTCTGATATTAGACGAGAAAAGGGGAAATAATTCATAAAGTTTTTAAATTTTGGAATTAGTTGTAGATAGTAGTAGTATTCACGATTATAAACTCTCCCACAAATGTCTTGGAGTCACGCACCTCTAAATGTGAACTTTAAAGTGCACGCTCGCAGTAATTGCCATTTTGTCACGAAATGGTAAGGTTTTTGCAAAATAACTCTGGTCTTCATGTTAATCTCTGGTAATCAATGCAAAAATATCTTTGGTAAAATTTTCCTTAAGACAGATTTTCATATTTCTTTGCTATAGTTGCTGAACTCGCCAAGTGTTAATTCACGTATCTAATTATAATGTTCTGTATGCAAAAGAAAAGAAATAAACCAACATGTTTTGCCTAACAAGACAGAACACCTCAGTTAGCACGTTCACATCCTACCCCTGAGCAACAATTCAACTACCGCACGCTCAGTGAATGGAAGGTACGGGATCATCAAATCCTTCTATTCACACTCAAAATCTTTTTTTTTCAGTCCCAATATGTATTGAGGCTTGTATATATTCTCTAAATTCGTTTGCATTTGTGCATGTAGGCTTCTTTAACAAAAAATTATTGATAAGTTGTGATTTTGAAATCTATTCCCCAAATAGCTTACAGCACACAAACTTCAGCACCTATCGCAAAAAATTATTAAAATATTTTTATGGGTTTGCCCAGAAATAGTTTGGCATATAGAGTTCTTTTGCAATACATAAGGGTGGCACTTAGGGGTGCATGGCTCCGAGTTTATAATCGGAATAAAACTACATTCTACAACTAATTCCATAGTTTCTGAACTTAATGATTTTTTCATCAATCTTTACTAATTTCAGTGTACTGATTAGTNGGAATAAAACTACATTCTACAACTAATTCCATAGTTTCTGAACTTAATGATTTTTTCATCAATCTTTACTAATTTCAGTGTATTGATTAGTTATATTTTTGCAGTACATATTTTGCTACTGGTGAATCCAGAACAATTCTTCAAGCAACACGACCATTTTTAAGCGTATATACTGGTGCATAATGGGTTGCATAACAATTTGTCTTCAGGGTGTGTTGTATTTCCTTTTCCCACTTGAAGATGTGAATGAAAGAAAGAGTTTTATAGATTTTTGCAATTCTGACCGTAAAAGATAGAATCTTAGGTCATTTGTGTGTTTATGACACTTTGGTGTTAGTTGAAACTATTAAAAAAATATGTTGCTCAGACTTCGTAATGTTATAAGGAATGAACTAAAACAAGTCTTTAAAAGTAAACAGCCACAGTATTAGATGTGGATATTTATAATGTTGATTACATTTTTTATTTTATGCTTCTAATAATTTGCTTTTTATTTTCTTTCATTAGTCTTGTAGACAAAGCATTAACCTGCCAAAGAGCTGAACATGAATTTGCTGGAATGCCATGTGGGATTATGGATCAGTTCATATCAGTTATGGGCAAAGAAAGTAATGCTTTGTTAATTGATTGCAGGTAAAACTTCCATGTATATATTATGGACAGTATCTTGTTATAATGTTGTGCTATTCACAGTTTATTCAGTCATGTAAATAAATTAGGAATATCTGGTTGAACTAATTGTATCTCAGTGTTAATTACTCTAGTTTTAATTTCTCATGAATTAAGATTTAAAAAAATAAGAAGTAATTGTTCACTTAAGATTTGTTGTGAAGTCCTATCCTATTTCTATTCCTGTAATATATGAGTTGTTAATTTTTTGTTTAATAAAAAAAGGGTTTCCAAATGAAGTTTTTCCTTTTTCTCTGATATGATTGGGAACATCATGGTACTAACACAGAAATATATAACCACTCTCTCAGCTGGTACTTACTGGATTCAGAACACTATTAGTTTTGACATTTTACATTTTTGTAAGATCTAGGAACCTAGAAATGTTGTATTTTGAACAAATATAAAAATATTTCTAAACAATCAATATGATACAGAAATAAAAATCCAAATTTAACCATATTATATGAAATGACTATGTTTTCATCTCAAATTGGTTATTCATCTCATCACATTTTACACTTGTGTATTTGGAACTCAAAATTAAGGAATTCAAAAAGTTCTGGCTCCCAGAAAGTCAAAATTAAGTTTTCCCTAAACATAGAGTACTTTTGATTTAACTGGCAATAATGTGGAAATTTTAAGTGTGTAGCTAGCCTTAGCTGCTTAACTCAAATCACATGGACTTAACTTCATGTTGGTTTGTCAATCTGACTTGTAATAATTTACCAACTTTTAATTTTGTCACAACATATTTTTCTTATTTGATTTACAACTTTAAAATGTTTCATGATTCTATAGTCTACCTGCAACTTTTTTCTATTAATTGTAGATCAATGAAAGCAACATTGGTGCCCATCACTGGTTCAGATATTAGAATTCTAGTCACAAATTCAAATGTAAAACATGAGCTCTCTGGCAGTGAGTATCCAACACGCAGAAAACAGTGTGAAATGGCTGCCAAATTATTACAGAAGAATAGCCTAAGAGAAGCCAAAGAAAGTGATATTAAAAGTAAGAAAACATTTTAATACTGACCAAACTTTTTTAGACACAAGAATGGGTAATGGATGTAATGAAAATATGATAGTTTTCTTGTAATAAATTATATAAATATTGAAATCTTTTGAGTGAAGTAAGTATTAAATGCAGCAAATGTTATTTACTGTTATGGTATTGAAAAATGGAATCAAAGAAAAATATATCATATCAGTTGAAGAGCATGTTTAATACTTAAGATACTTGCACATTACAGCTCTTGAAGATTTAGGAGCTGATAAAGAAGTAATCATGAGAGCTCGCCATGTAATTGGAGAAATAAGCAGGACAGAAACAGCAGCAAAAGCTTTACAGAGTAATGACTACAAACTATTTGGCAGTTTAATGGTTGCTAGTCACAACTCATTAAGGTATGTTACTTGAAGACTACATGTATTCATCTACTAAAGGACTTATTTTTGTTGTTGAAATATTTATGTATTGCAGGGATGATTATGAAGTATCTTGTATAGAGCTGGATAGTTTAGTTGAAGCTGCTCTGGAAGTTGAGGGGGTATATGGTTCTCGTATGACAGGAGGAGGGTTTGGTGGTTGTACTGTCACTTTGGTATGTGAATCTTTCCAAGAAAATTTCTTACTTAATTTATTTCACTAAAATAGGCATTTTTTAAAGAATTATTAACTCATAAAATGGAGGCATGTTGGGTTCTTGTGTTAAAAACAGCTTTCTATTTATAATTACCACATTGATTGAGGACCAATACTATCCTGATTTATTGGTAGTGTGAGTTTTATTGCAAAGAATATTGGGGTTACCTTCTTCTGTGAGTGAGATATGAAATTAATAGTATTATGTATTGTGATGTTAATTGTTAATTATATTAATACAGAAAGAGTGCCTAAAATTTGGTTGCCAACTGTAATTTTATGATCAGAGCTGGTATTCATTGTTCAGTATAAATAAGGTATGGAATAAGTCAACAATCTAATTATAATTTTTTTATTTATTTGGAGCGTTTAGCTTTTGCACATTTTAGCATTTAGTTTTAGTTATGTATTTAGTACTTGTGTATTTTATGTATTATTAATTTTGTGTTTTGTTCTTAATTGGTGGTAGAGAATAGAAAAAAACAATGTTGAAAATGCACCAAGTCATTGTTTGAAATTAGACTAGACATAAACTAGTCTGCCGTCTGAAATTGATAACCACTATTTCTTGTTAATGAATTGAAGTGTTAAATGGTAAGTAAAGAAGGCAGAAATTATGTTGAAAATGTTATTTTCTCTGTAGATACAGGGGAAGAATTGTGTAGTATGATTAATGAAGTAAATAATCGAAAACTTACAACCTTGTATGGATGAATAATATTTTTGTTTTTGTGAATAGCTCAATAGTTGTAGAATTAATGAAGTAAACTGGAATCGAGATGATGGATGCAATTTAAAATAATTGAATGGAGAATATGACTTAAAGAGATGTGATACTTTGATAAGGTGTGCAGTTACAAAACGTACTATTTTGGCATTCTAATACACTTAAATCTACATGAGCAAAACTAGGTTAATTAGATTACATTATATATGTGTGTGGATATGTGCGTGTGTGCGTGTATGTCTATGTATAGTCCACGAAACTCGGATATGTCTGGAGCAATTTCAACCAAACTTGGTACACAGATAACTGAGTATTCGGCGATAAACACTGTGGGGGTAAGACACCCCCTGCATCCTTAGCGGAAGGGTGGGAAGGGGTGACTTAAAAAATGATCGAAAACGACCGATATTAATTTTGAATACATTAATGGATGAATATATTTTAAATGTGTCGCTGACAGGGTTAGTGTTGCTGCTTAAGCCCACAATTATTCCTCACGGCTGAAAATACAACTGAAAAATTCATTGTCATCGAAACTGCTCACTCCAGCTTGGAGGTCGCTACGATAACCACTCAGCCATCAGTGCCAACAGGTGTAGAATACCTCTTAGCGATGTTATTGGAATAATTTAAGGAATTGATTACAATATACACATGCTTAATAAGAGTTCCATTACAACGGTTGAAAATAAAACTTGATTTTTGATCTTTAGATTTTATAACATAAATCATTTTGTTTAGTTTTGGGAGGTACTGAAATTTAAACCACCTCTATCTTTGGGTCCTTAGATGGAGTTGCATGAAGTTAATTGCTTTATGCTCATATGCATTTTGTAACTGCATTTTCGACATTGAATTATTTATTTGTGAAATAGAAAGTGCAGTTAAAAATAGTTGTTAAAAACTGCAGTTAATGCTCTTTCTGACATTTATTTATTCAATTTAGGTAAATTTTAGTGCAGTTAGTTTTTTATCATAATTACACGTGTTCAATCAATTTTGCATAATCAGCTGAGTATTTCACCCAGATTCCTCTTTGATTGGAATTAGTGGAGTTATTTAAAAATGTTTGAGCAAGGTAAGCAAAGCCCAATAATATTAATTATACTTTGATATGGTTTTTGTTTTGTTTATTCAGAAAAAAACTTAATTTGTTTGATAACAAAACCTTAATCACACATCTATTTAATTATCTCACATTATTTGTGCATAATATTTATTTTATTTGGTATCTCACTCCTGATGTAAATTCTAAAGAACCAACAATATAATTTACATACATTTCAGGCCAACCTCAAGAGGTGGTTCTTCAATTTCGGGATGACCCAAAGTTATTTCAGGCTCGGCCTAAAGTTATTTCGTGCCGAGACCAATAATAAAGTGCTCAGGCTAAAAATTAATTCAGATCCTTCTGCCATGGGTACCTATGTCGTTATGTTTCAGTTCAGATCACATGGGGAGACCGTTCCTTTAAGGTGAGGTGGAAAGGGCAAGACATGTAAAAATAGTGAGAAACGACTGACATTGGTGCCAAATCAACAGTTTTCGGGATTATCTGACAAATAATGATATTCCTGATGCTGTTATGTCCAAGATCCACGAGGGGTGTCATTACTCCTAAAGGTGAGGTTGGGAAGGGCATGACACGTAAAAATATTTAAAAGAACACGTATTAGCGTCACACTTTTCGGGTTTGGTGAGATGAATAATACTCCCGATGCCTTTCAATTTCATGTTCAGATCATATAAAAGAAATACTTCTAGTAGTGAAGTGGAACAGGGGTAAACATAATAAAAACCTACCAATATAATGCTCGAATCCACTTGGGTTGTTGAAATGAATAGGTCACTTCATATAATAATAAATTTATTGTCAAAAAACAGTACAAACTGCGTATGACCACGTGGAGGACAGNAAAAAACTAATTTACTCTCCGGAAGCAAGCAAGGGACCATCCCATCAATTCCGATCAAGGGCCCTAAGGCAGAGGCGCGGATTCAGAAATTTCAGCAAAGGTTCCTAGATAAGCTAGNTTACTCTCCGGAAGCAAGCAAGGGACCATCCCATCAATTCCGATCAAGGGCCCTAAGGCAGAGGCGCGGATTCAGAAATTTCAGCAAAAGTTCCTAGATAAGCTAGAAAGTTAGCTGCGAGTTATAATACATATATAATGTCAATATGTTTGTAATTTAACGCAAATATGTTTGTAAATTTACATGTACAAGTTATTATCGAACTATAGATTATTCTGAGTATAGTGTTTAAAAATCATAAGAGTTGAAAAAACACTAAATTCACGATTTATTGTTACAATAAACACGCCCCTAGACAAAGCCTAGAGAACCTGTATAAGAAATCCGCCTCTACCCGAAGGAAAAACGGAGAAAAACCCGGGCCAGGATGGGGCTACAGAATTAATGTACACAACCGTGCCAAAGTTGAGTACACATAAAAGTAAATTAATATGAGCCATACGGCAACATAATCATGCAAGAAAATAGTTTTTGAAATTGTCATAAGTTATTTAAAAAGTGCTACAGCATTGCGTGATAAAAAACAAGACGGATTTAACTTTTATTAAAATCAATAAATTCTTTTACAGTGTAGAAGCACTGGTGCATGAGGTAGTTTTTAACAGCGGATTTGAAGATATTCAATATCATAATGTCTTTTATATTCTTGGGCAGGGAATTATATAGAACGATTCCTGAGTGATGCAGTCCTTTCTGGCAAAGAGTGGTTGACACTCTAGGCCGATGTTATGTAAGGATACAGTAACAATGGGGATGGGGAAACATCCATAGATCCCGTATGGTGGGCGAGGGGGTATGTAGAAACCATCGACAACGTCTGATGTTAATTTAATAGTTTTCGGGGCCGTTCAGACGAATTATGACACAATGCCATTTAAGTATAAATTCAGCACCAAGGGGAGGGGGGGGAGATACCTCTAACTCTCTTAGGGGCAAAGTGGTGTCATTAAGCTAATGGTCGTTAAGCATCTTGATAGTATTTAAGTCTACTTACAGTTGAATAGAAGTAATGCAAGTATGTAGAACCATCTGGAAATATTTAGTTCAAAATGTTGTAGTTAAATGCAATGTAGTGTCAACCTCGAATTATATAGTCGTTAATTTTGGGTGTCTAAAATAGAAGTAGTGTTTAGGTGTAACTCTTTGGCAATGATGTCACATTCAGTGCTTCTTAATTTCAGTCGTCTTACCTTTCTGCACACTAATCTTCGAAGTGAGGTGAATAAGACTCGGTATAGAAGCACATGGTTTTCAAATCGAGTGTGAACAGTACTCTGAATTAAGTTTAATAAAAAGAAATTTTTGAAAATGCAACCATTAGAAAATAAGAACATAATGTATGATCAATCTGTGCTCCCGGGCAATGCCAAATTCATTTTACTAGTTTGTTATAATTATGATGCATAAATAAGGACATAATTTTTTATTGATTATGCAGTACAGATGATTTCATAGTCACTAACACTGCCAGAATTTAGTATGTAAATTTTGTTATTGCTTTCAACAGGTGAGAGCGGATACTGTGGATAACGTAATAAGAAACATGCAAAGCAAGTTTAAAGGAAAACCAACATTTTATGTTGTGATGCCCATGGATGGAAGTAAACCATTGTCTTTAATACTCAAAAACTGTTAATATTAGGGTTTGTAAATAATAATTTTGGTGCTGTTGTTGCAACAGTTTTATCAAAAATTGTATTTTGTGTTGGATATTTTTTAGTCTTGATGTTTGTAGTTATTACTTTCATGCAATAAATAACTATCTAAGTGTTGGCAGTTTTTAGAAATTATTTAGCAATGTACCTATCTCAAATTATCATTATAGTTTTGTGTAATTTTTATATTAGTAAACAGTATTTTTATTTGTTGCCATTTTTCAATTTTTTGTTTTAATAGAATGTGGCATTTTAATAGAAAGTATCGAGATGGCCAAGTAATTGCTGAGATGGTTAGGATGTACATTGAAAACCAAATGTACCCATGGTTTTATTAATCATAAAAACTGATCACAGCAGTACCAATGTATAACCAAGCACACCAACATGTTATAAAATGAATTAAGTGAATCCTACTGTAATCATATGTGCAATTCACCCTTTTCAACTATTTCCTCTCTGTGAAATTTTGTGTTCTATGTGGTGATATCGATTGGTTTGACATAGTGCATTTCATTTGGTGTGATAACACCAGTGGCGTATCTAGCGTGGGCAAGTAGGGCACTTGCCCTGGGAGCCATTCCTTCTTCAACCTCAAATTATTCATTCCCAATCTTCTGATTTTCTTCTCTCCAAATCTTGTATATCTCTCCCACTGTCTTCTGAGAAATCTTCCTTTCATTTTAGCATACTAAAGAGTGCCTAAGTCACCGGTTTCCGGTGGACATGTATCGTGTTCTTTTGTTTCAGGAGGCCATGTTACCCATAAGAGCAGTGAGCACATTAAGGAACTATAAGTACAAGTATTCGCATGATGGATCTAATGAAGCTGGCGCCCATACGGGATATGCATATCCAAAGACCGCTTTGAAAAAATATTTTACATTAGTTTTATTGTTAATAAAAAAAGTACATTAAAGAAAGAGTATTTATCTGACATAGTTTACATTAGTGTCTACAAATAAATATTCAACATATCTACAAATTTGTTTTCGGATATCTGTTAACAAATAGGCAAGTAACAGTTTTTAATTCCGTTGGCAATCTTAACTCCCATTTGTTCCATTTAAAGAAAGAGAAACCTGGGGTAAAGATTTTGTGATACTATTGTGGAATGACATAGACACTGTTTTGCCAGTGTTTACAATGAGACGATTTGCATAGAACCAAGTCGAAAGGTTAGACAAAACTTTTTGAGCGTTGGCGTGTTTACATAATAAATTACTATCAGCAAAAAGAACCATTTTGCACTCTGATGTGGATGATGACATGTCGTTCACATACAATAAAAAGAGCTCCGCAAGTAAGTGGCTTTGTTTTTGAAAGACAACGCTCAAGTATTTTATTTTTAGTATAGGATATTTCGACCTGTTGATATCTATCTTTTAAATAAGAAGTTAGTCATTGATGTGGAAGTCCACGAATGCCTAAAGAATGCAATTTGGAAAGGAGAATTCTGTGATCGATGACATCAAATGTTTTGGATAAGACAAGAAAAACACCCCGAGGATTTTCTCCACAGACAAGAGATGTAGTAACATTGTTTAAGAAAATATGGTGTTTGTAGTGAAAAAGGATTTCCTAAAACCGTGTTGATCGTCAGAATGTTATTTTTTGATAAAAAATCTAGAAGCCGCTTATAGAACAATTTTTGAAGGATTTTTTAGAAAGTGGGTAGTAGAGATATTGTTCGGTAATTTCCAATATTAAGTTTGTTTCCTTTCTTGTGTAAAGATTTCACTTTAGCTCTCTTAAATATGTTAGGAAACACCCATTCTGATAAAGAACTATTAAAAATATTTATAGGTGGATTTAATATAGCGTGGGACGAAAATTTAACAATAAACTCGGGTATATCATCTATACCTGTTAAAAATTTGTTTGTTAATGAGCTGATGATTCTCATGACTTCACTGGCGTTAGTTTCAGAAGTGAACATAGAATTGGGTATGTGGGTGGTAATAATTGGAGGACATTGATTTGGATATATTGAGTTCGTTATTTTACCAACTTCTGAGAAGTAAGAATTAAACAAACTTGCGATGTCCTGAGGATTTGACACGATCTTGCCATCGTTTAGTAAAGAAACATTTTCTTCGCGATTTTCAGAAGTTGACGTGTAATTGTTAACAATATTCCACATGGCTTTCATCCGGTTGTTCGATTTTAGTATATGCCTGTCGTTTTCCATAACTTTAGCTGCATAGACTACTTTTCGGAGAATAGTCTTATATTTACGAAAATAATTATGGAATTCGGGTGGTTGGTTATAGCGTTTTGAAAGATAATATAAACGGCGTTTGTTTTTTGAAGAAATTCTTATCCCTAGGGTGATCCATCTATTGTATTTTTTTGTGTTAATTAACTTGCGTTTTATGGGAAAACTAGAGTTGTAATGTTTTAGGAATGTTGAGATAAATACATTGAATTTGTCGTCGGTGTTTTGGCAATTGTAAACATCTTTCCATGTTTCTTCACGCAAATAATTTACGAATATGGATTTATTTATGTCATTAAACTCTCTTGTAAATTTGTAAAGGATTTTAAGCGGTTTTAGTGTATTATTAATAGTCAATACTTGAGCAAGGTGATCACTGTATCCGGCGATAAACACTTCAGAGAGATACGAGATTCCATTGTTGACTATAATTTGATCTAGCAATGTTTGAGATGAGCCGGAGAGGCGAGTGGGGTCATTTATCGTAGTAATAAGGTTGAAGGAGTCGATAAGATTCTTGAATCGATTAACTGGTGAATGTGCAGAGTCGGATGTACTCAAGAAATCGATATTGAAATCACCACATATAACGATAGATTTAGTAGATTTATGTGCGATATGTTCTAAAACATTTTCGAAGTTCCGAAAAAATATGTCAAGATCTGATTGAGGAGGTCTATAAATACACAAAACAACAATACCGGTGTCGGTCAGTTCAACTGCAGAAATTTCGAACACACTATCTACGCAGAAGTTCTCGTAGCCTGTCAGTGGAGAAGATAAAATATCATTACGAACGTAGATACACGTACCTCCGTGGGGATTTTTGCCTTTAAAATTTTGCCGACAGTAAGAACTTGCTAAATAATAATTAGAAATAGCAGTATCGTTGATGTTGTTAGTTGAAAGCCAATGCTCTGTGAGGCATAGCAAATCGAATCGATTTTCGTGTACCAGAATTTCAATGTCTGTCAATTTGTTTGAAAGGGATTGGACATTATGATGAAATATAATTATTTTATTTTCGCAAAGAGTTTGTGACTCACGAGAAATGGAATCGACGTTAGATTGTGGAGAGGAATTTGAAATTGGTACAGCTTCTAGTTCCGGATGAAGCTCGCACACAGCACCTGAACGCGATTGTCACCTTCGAGTACCACATCGTACTCCTGAGCGCAAGTTGTAACGGTGTATGGGGGCGACAGGAGGAATAGATGTTGACGTGGGAGATGAGGAAGCAGTAGGTGAAAGAACGGGGACAGGAGAAGAAATGGGTGTGGAGATAGGAAGAGGAAATGGTGATGAGGTAGGAGCAGAGGGAGGTGGAGGAGATGAGGTAGAAGTAGAGGGAGGTGGAGGAGGAGATGAGGTACGTGCAGGAGGAGGTAATGGAGGAGGTGGATGATGTGAGGTCAGATGTGAAGCTAGGAGAGAACCGAAGTGCTGTTTCCCAGACGGTTTCAGGTGTAAACCGTGCTGGGTAAAGTCCTTGGCAGTCAGGTGTGGTTGCAAATCAAAAAATGTGATTTTTGTGTCTGCCAGGTGATGTTTTAGGGAGATGTTTGCCAGGTTAATTTCGTGGTTTATTTGTGGAACGTTGAAGCGTGGAGGCAGGCTAGAGAGCACTATGTTTGTGTGCAGGGAGGCCATTTTTAGTTTCTGTAGATGTTCAGACGCGTTAAAATGTCCACCCAAGTTGATATCGTTCTGCCCACCTATGATGATTACTGTGTCCCGCTCAGTGAGTTTTTTAGTGTAAGTGTCCAGTTCTCGAATAACTTCAGCCAAACGAGCGTTTGGCTTAAAGAAACCGGAGACTGAGAACTGGCTAGGAAGAAATCCACGCAATACGGAGGACATCTGACGACCGTGCGAATCAGCTAGTATGAGCACGTTTGATTTCTGCGTGGAAGTGTTGGTATCATCTCTGGATAGCACTACTTTACGTGGTTTTGGGCGGCTGTGCTTACCAGTGCGTGGTGTAATATGTTTGAAGGAGTAGATTAGATTCTTTAATCGATTAATTGGTGAATATGCAGAGTCGGATATACTCAGGAAATCGATGTTGAAATCACCACATATAACAATAGATTTATGCATGATAAGTTTTAAAACAATTTCAAAATTCCGAAAAAATATGTCAAAATCTGATTGGGTAGGTATATAAATACACACAACAACAATACCGGTGTCGGTCAGATTAACTGCAGAAATTTCGAAAACACTGTCTACGCAGAAGTTTGCGTAGCCTGGCAGTAGAGAAGATTAAATATTATTACGAACGTAGATACACGTACCTCCGTGGGGATTTTTGCCTTTAAAATTTTGCCGACAGTAAGAACTTGCTAAATAATAATTAGAAATAGCAGTATCGTTGATGTTGTTAGTTGAAAGCCAATGCTCTGTGAGGCATAGCAAATCGAATCGATTTTCGTGTACCAGAATTTCAATGTCTGTCAATTTGTTTGAAAGGGATTGGACATTATGATGAAATATAATTATTTTATTTTCGCAAAGAGTTTGTGACTCACGAGAAATGGAATCGACGTTAGATTGTGGAGAGGAATTTGAAATTGGTACAGCTTCTAGTTCCGGATGAAGCTCGCACACAGCACCTGAACGCGATTGTCACCTTCGAGTACCACATCGTACTCCTGAGCGCAAGTTGTAACTGTGTATGGGGGAGGCAGGAGTTGTGGATGGAGGAATAGATGAGGACGTGGGAGATGGGGAAGCAGTAGTTGAAATAACAGGGACAGGAGAAGAAATGGATGTGGAGATAAGAAGAGGAGATTGCGATGAGGTAGGAGCAGATTGATGAGGAGAAAATGAGGTAGGAGCAGGAGGTGTAGGAGTGGGTAAAGTCAGATGGGGTTGCAAATGAAAAAATGCGATATTTGTGTCTGCCAGTGATGTTTCAGGAAAATGTGTACCAGGTTAATTTCGTGGTTTATTTGTGGAACGTTGAAGCGTGGAGGCAGGCTAGAGAGCACTATGTTTGTGTGCAGGGAGGCCATTTTTAGTTTCTGTAGATGTTCAGACGCGTTAAAATGTCCACCCAAGTTGATATCGTTCTGCCCACCTATGATGATTACTGTGTCCCGCTCAGTGAGTTTTTTAGTGTAAGTGTCCAGTTCTCGAATAACTTCAGCCAAACGAGCGTTTGGCTTAAAGAAACCGGAGACTGAGAACTGGCTAGGAAGAAATCCACGCAATACGGAGGACATCTGACGACCGTGCGAATCAGCTAGTATGAGCACGTTTGATTTCTGCGTGGAAGTGTTGGTATCATCTCTGGATAGCACTACTTTACGTGGTTTTGGGCGGCTGTGCTTACCAGTGCGTGGTGTGCGAACAGGTCTGGGTACTGGACGGGAGGGGATGAAACGAGTAGGTAAGAGAGGAAACAGGGACATGTTATCTAACACACTAAACCTATTCTGAGTGAAGAGTTGGAGTGGTGCATGTGTATTTGGTCGAACCGGGTGGTAGCTGTTGGAAGGACGGCGAAAATTCCTTACTGTAGTCCAACCGCCGATCGTGTTCTTATTGACCTCTTCCAGCGCACTGATCCGTATGTCAACATAATGTTCCAAGTCATTGTACGCCTTCTGAAGATCAGCTTTGAATGAGTTGAGGAATGTGATAGTGCCCATTGTTGTGAGTTAGTTAGCAACTTAAAGACAAAAGCAAATGAGAATACACGAAAACTGACAACTAACACTGAATGAAGGATATTAGTATAATAATATATTTATTACTATGGATGTTATGAATCAGATATTAAATAAATTAAATATACAAAAAAACTGACAACAAAAATGATTGAAATAATTATTGAGGGTGACCACTGGAGGTTGTTTAATTTGACAATAACTACTCTATATTATGTTAAATTATTTAGGACGAGAACTGGAAATTAATTAATTCGACAATAACTACTCTATATTATGTTAAAATGTAAATAAATACGAAAGAACCAAGAAAAACGAATTGTAAAATGATGCAATAATTCTATGAAATTATGACGACGAAAACGTGGGTGCAACAATAGGTCAGGGTTTAAATAAGTAAATAAACAAACCGACAACTCAAATGACAGAAATAATAATTTAGGACGACAACCACAAATAAATTAATTCGACAATAACTAAGGCAATATTATGTTAGAGTGTAATGAATATCTACAAAAAGAATCAAGAAAACAAATGGTAAAATATTGGAATAATTCTAACGAATCTTGAGCAGTGCAACAATAGAGTACGTTATTTATAAGTTAATAATGATGTAATAGTATACGCGCCAGAAAATCTAAATACACCAAAATAATTCATTTTAATGCACCAAGAAGTTAAATTTGTGATTCCGTTTGACTTTATCACACCTTTGAATAAAGTACTTGAATGAAAACAATACGAAATTATATTCAGTCTGTTGGGTTTGAAAACCTTAGGAAATGTTTTTAGTGTTTTTTAACTTAACACACTCAGAACAAAGAATTTTATGCTACAATGAAAGTTAGGATCTAAATAGAACTAGTGAACCACAAAAACTCGAAAAAATTAAATTATTAGAAAGATTAAACTGAAAAATAGAGAGAGCTCATTCACGACCGCAGCTAACGCCAGGAGCAGGCAAGCCAATCTACTATAAAATTCATATCAAATAATCCCGCGCGTGGTGAGCTTTCGCGAACGAGCGAGGAGGGATGAGTGGTGCAACGACGGCCACCTTGCCGGGCAGCCTGGGTAGATTGCCCGGCGGTCCAGTGGCAGTACCAGAGAAGTTTGTTGGAGGCGGAACCTGTAGTCCACTTGTCCTTGAATCAACCTTTGAGCGATACGTGCGGTTGCCAAGTTGCGCGGTTCTGGAGAGGGTGCTGGACTGTGCGAAGCCACTATAATTCGCTCGGCTATTGGCTAATTTGACTGACGTGGCGAAAATGTGTATACTGACACTACTGAGAGCGTTCTCTTTGGTTGTTTTCAGTGAACCCATAATTCCTATACCCCCACCTCCCGTTGAAAGAGTAAGCTCTCAGTAGTCCGATTATATTTTATTGGCATGTGTCGCTTTGTTTTGTACATAAATATTGGACTTATTTTCACGTTAGATACCTACGTACATTAATTTATAGAATTTCCTTTTCTTGAATTTTTTTCTTAGTACGAGTCTTTTGTTTCTTATTGCCTTTTACTTGATAAGTTTATTCAGTTCGATTATGACGTTTATAGAAAACTACGGAAGTGTTTAAAGAAACCAACTGTCACACCTTGTAAGTGCTTGTAGAAAATTCATTACTGTTGAGGGTTACGCACTTCATATTCCGAAGGACGTCCCACCTGGCAATATATTTCATTTTAAAAGAATAGAAAAGGAGGGGGTAAGTAGTTTTTATTGAAATGTACATAACAACTTTCCTCTTGTTTAGAATGGTCATTGTGCAAAGTTTTTCTACTAACGGAATAAAAATGTAGATCTGAATAAAAGTCACACAAGTTACGAAATTATTATTTATGAGCTGTTAGGCACATAGCTGTACCAGAGCTTAATATAAACTTTTTTATTATCACATGATCACATGTATTCATAAACTTTATTTAGGAATACTGCTAAACTTAAAAAATATTTAAATAAAACATTTTCAGACCTGTAGATTTCTAAAGTACTAATTTTATGGGTGTTTTATAAATCATATATCGTCTTTAACTATTATCACCAGAACTTTTTTTCACCATGAGATTTTAACATAATTACCACTGATTTCTAATAAGTTAATAACATTGAAAATTTTAAAGATAACTGGGCGCCAAGATCATGTTTTTTTCTCGGAAATTTTCGTTGGCCTTAAAATTAAGTCCACTACTTAATACTTGGAATATTTATCACTGGGATATTCATTTAACTGTATTGCAATTGAAACAAAAATGAAAGGTGCTTACAAAATTATTGTATAATTATTGCTTATACATGTGACAGAGTGTATTGTTTGCAATATAAATAATATTTTATCTACAATCTCGAAGAAGCATAACTATCACAACATTTTATACGCGTAAGTCTTGCATTATGAATTTGCTTTTAATAATTATATTTGGACCAAGCAATTACGTTTTAAGATGCTCAAAACAAAACTGATCTTTTCTCACTTGTTTCAACATGTGTTCATATCAATACTAATTCGTGGTTATGGTTCAGGAAAGCGAATCTTTGACATCTTGGTAGAGGAATGGCGGTTAAAATACGGTTACTGGATTGTTCACTAAAATCCGCAGCATCTTTATTTAAAGAGAATTTTGGAAGTGAACCTGAAGTAGCAGCATGTGCACCGGGTAGAGTGAATTTGATAGGGGAGCATACAGACTACAACGATGGTTTCGTCCTTCCTATGGTAAGTATAATTATATACTTATAAGTAGAAAGGTGCATAGTTCCAAAATTTAAGGAATTGAGAAATAGCACTATGAAGGTGCCAAAAGCCATTATGAATTACTTATTTTCAGGGCAATGGCCACAGAAGATCTTAAAGAGTTCCCAAGACCATCACAAAATGGCAGCAGTGCTAAGTCCCTGGCCAATTTCATAAGAGAGATGCAATGTGCCATTCATTTGTTTTGCATTCAATTAATTTGAAGAGAGGAGTGACGCAACTTATAATTCTGAGAACTTGGGAAGTGTAGTGGTGAAAGAATTATATAGTGAATTTGAGAATGGTCGTAAAATTCGGGGAAGTGTGAGAACATACACTCTACAATGTTCCTAGTTATCTCAAAAGTTAAGTCAATTACGACCGACAAGAAGAAATATGTACAGTCTATTAATTCCTTATTTGCATATGGGAGATCATTGCAGGAATCTCTGTAAAGAATAAGTGGCACATACCACTATGAAATGAGATGGACTTAGCATCTTTCTCAATTTATGATTTCTTTTGTTTTCTTTTCCCCTTTAATTTTATAGGTATCATGAAACTTTCATATAGTAGGACAAAGAGATACCATGTGTTCCTATGTTTAAAGTTTGAAGAATAAAGAAACGAAAATGTGTAATATAGATAGTNTTTTGTTTTCTTTTCCCCTTTAATTTTATAGGTATCATGAAACTTTCATATAGTAGGACAAAGAGATACCATGTGTTCCTATGTTTAATGTTTGAAGAATAAAGAAACGAAAATGTGTAATATAGATAGTTTTTTTCATAATATATTCGTGTTTGCAAGTTTGGCACTTTGCACCTTTCTTCTGTTTAGTATCCAATTATTTTTAACTCTAATTGACCGAACGTTTACGATGGAATTTTGACATTTATACTGGGTGTATTATGTAAACTGTCTGTTTAAAGTTAACTACGCCAGACCAGGTTTCACGAGGGCGCTGCACCATCCATTGTTACATTTGTTCATGAAGATAAATTCGATGATAGCCATGTTTGTTGAAGATTCAACAGACATGACACATTGCAAAAATCATTCTATTCGAATACTTTGAATTATTAATTGTTCGCTAACTGTGGAATAATCGGTTTCTCGTAAACAACAAGATATTTAACTTATAAGTTCCTGATTGTACATACAGTACGTATTTCATTAAAATGCCAGAAAACACAGAAAAGTTGCACAAATCCATCCATGAGCTGACTTAAGGGGGTACAGTTTGTAAAAGAATTCAGTCTCACTTTGGTTTAAAATAAAATAAGCGGTGGCATATTGATAAGTTTTGTCTGAATATGAAAGTAGACAATCTCTTAACCAATTATGTTTGCACAATTATTCCCATTAACTAGAATCACTCACATCACATTTGAGTCGGCGTAAGTTGGGGCAATTTCTCTGAGGAAACATCTATGCCGATCGGAGTCACGTCTTTGTTCTAAGGGTGTAACCATGTTGTTTTGCGGGAGGGGGGTCTTGACTTATCAGGTGGCAAAGTAGACACATCATCTCATCTCTGGAATAAGTGTAACGTAACGCAAACCCCTATCAAAGTTTCTAGAGCTCGTGGAGTTCGGTCATTCGTGTCAACTCATTTCAGGGTAAAGGCTTTTTATATTTCATTTTGATTTCTGAGTGTTCGAGAGGAGGAACAAATGTCCATCTCTGCCCCTCACCCTTTCGCTATGTCCATGGCTCTAATGAGTAAAGTCTAAAAGAAATATTGTGAATTTATTCGCAATATTAAGGAAATGANGCTCTAATGAGTAAAGTCTAAAAGAAATATTGTGAATTTATTCGCAATATTAAGGAAATGAATGTGGTGTCGCGATGGCATTAGAATATTGACAATATAGCAGAGAGTAAGTGCTCAAACAAAAATAAATACTCGCACTATTTATTCAAAAGGTCTTCTAAATATTTTACTCATAACTAGATAAACAAATAAGTTATAACTTGCGACTTGCTTTGGACTATCTCAATGTAAATTTATTGCATTTTATTTATCTAGATTATGTAATAGATGCACGTAGAATAATTTACACATAATTGTTTTATTATTTCATAAAACTGAAAGTTGTAGAACCTTTTATTCTGGAACCAGTTTGCATATTAAACTTCGAGTTCGCAAATAAAGCTGTGATTCATAAGATATTGTTTTTGGGTATTCAGGGTAAATGAACTTCAAAAATGGTGTATAACAACCAACGCAGTTCTATTGTTGTGTTTATTATATATTTTGTGCAATATAAATGAAAATAATAAATATACAATATATAAGTATAATATCTAACTAAGACTTATGTGATAAAAAATTTCTGAGACTCAACTATGATAATAAACACATGCAAAAATAATAAAAATATAGTTCGAACCAATTATTTAATTTAACTATAAAAACAGAATTATTTTTTTAATTTATGGCTTTGATATATGTAAAACGATATAAAGATATAATTAATCACTTGTATAACCCAATCTATAATTACCTTCAGATTATTGAATCGACCTACAAAGGATTGCTTTATGTAAATGTGAGATATCTCATTGTTTTTAATTAATAAGGAAAATCGGCAAAAATTCATCCTAAACCATCACTTTACAATAAGAATTTCGAAATATCCTCCCTTTGATATATTCAATACAAAGCTAGCATCCCATAAAAATTTCAAGATCATTTTTCTCTTAGCATTGATAACTGAACCAGTCAAGACAACGTTTTTATCCATTTGCTGCGATTAATAATGAAAAATCGATAATACAGAAATCAGTTCTCAGAATTTAAAGTATCATTTATATACAAAACCCGTGATATTAACTTAGTTTTGTCAAATGTAGTGAAAATTTCTGAATTCAGTCAATATTGAGTCACTAAGTGCTACTTATATAGAAACTAACGTGTCCGGCTCCGCACATAAATTATTCTTTGCTATGATTCGTTGCTATACTAGTTCTCCTTTACCTAACTAAAGCAATTTCATTACTGCAACACAGGTTTCGCATTAATCCATTCCCAGGGATACATTAACTAACCTGTGCTATGAAGTCATGTATCCACAACTCACTAACCTGTGCTATGAAGTCATGTATCCACAACTCTCTTCTCTTATAAAAATACTTAATAGTTTAAATTTCTTCATCTTAAGGAAGTTTGGCGAACACAAACTTGTGTATTCACTATATACACAACATAGTAAAACTCGCGACACACTTCATTTCACGTGCAATACTGCATGTTTGACTCCAAGATCCGCGCTGCCTCAGCGCTCCTAGTTGTTTATGCAACACACCACACTTATTCGCTTAGCGGTGGCATACATGCAAACTTCGCTTTTCTTCTCATAGCAGTATATAGAAAGTATTGCAATCGGGGAAAAATAGAAAGCGATATTTCAACGGAAATATCCGTTTTGGCGATCCCTGATTCAGAAAAAGTGGTTTTCGGCATAACGTCCGTCCGTCTGTGCGCAGCGATTCTGAGTAAATGGATGAGTCAATTTAATTCGCATTTCGTATTTACGGTAGAATTTACTTGTCGATGAACGTGCTCTAATTATTTTCTTAACTTTAAAACAAAGGGTACGTCACACGAAGGTCAAAGTGTTCTTTTGAATGTTTCTCAAAAAACAGTTCCAACGGATTTGCTTAAATTTTCTGTGCGTAAAGTGCAATTAGTATGTTTACATAAACATTAGCGGTATTTCGCCTGAGTGTTTGGTATAGACGCAGTAAAATAATTACTGTCTGCTACACTTACACATTAGATTACTGTTTGAAGAAGCATGAATAATATTTAGCCGTGTAAATGGACCAATCAGACGTAGAATACTCTTTTTGTAAACTGAAATGAAGGATACGGTAATTATAAAATACATAGGAGGACAGCAAACGCATTGCACATACGAAAGTACATCAATTACTGTCTTCAACGAAATTACATTTACATAACACTTTTACGGTATTAATAAGACTGAGATGTCGCTATAAGTTTTGAAATAATTATCTGAATATTTATTTTACTTTCATATTTCAAATGAAAGATAGTGATAAGTTCATCTTGCGACTTTGAGCATGAAGAGAGCACTGGAAGACGACCGAAATATACATCACGCCAGAAATGACCCATTCAATATAAATGTTTTTCTCACTCTGTGTTGCAGACGGGAAAAACGTATATGAGGAAGTATGTGCAATGCTGCAATTGCACCACTTTTTTTTCTATTCAATGAAAATGAAAGGAAGACACGCAGGAATTCAACAATAATTTCCCTTCATGGCTCATAAAACCATATTGTTGTTTTTAAAACTTAATTTAGGACAATAAAGGGAAATACCTTGTTTAATAGTGAATTTTAATAATAATAAGACAATAATAATATAAAAATAAAAAAACGTCTATACCCGAATCATTCTCTAGGTCAAGAGGATGATCGCAACGGAAATGCGAAATAGAGAGGGATTGTATCATTCAGTCCCATTATTTATTCTCTGCACTTGAAGGAAATTCATGACATCTTGAAATATATGTATAATAGTATTATCTACAATTGTTTCAAGTGGACGATGCGAGTGGATGTAAACTCATCGTTATGTTTAATGTAGTTCGGTTACACAAAAAATTGCAGCTTTCTATGAAAATGGAGAAGTTGATTCGGGTCACACTGTCCAAAATTTGTCTGTAAGATGACATAAAACAAGCTTCACTAAAATGTGTTGCATAAACATCTTATTGAATGTTTCTATATTTACCTTCCGTGGTTGCATAGCAAGCGTGGTTTAATGAAGAAATTTGTCAAGGATATGGACAGGAAGATATTCAGTTAAAATAAGAGAATTTCACAAATGTGGGTGAAGTCAACATAAAACAGGTCTTTTTGTTGTTCCACTAATCTGAGAGTAGATGTGAAATATTGAATCCGAAGCAATTTTACAAGATCATAAGATGTCTGAGACTACTTTAAATATGTCACGAAATACTTTGTAGGTACTGGGAAATCTGAAAACTGTAGCAATTACGTGGAAATACTGTTGGCAAAGCCGTCGCGAGGGCGGTCGTCACGGACGCCAAACACAGAAAAATCGTCACAAAAGCGAAAGAAAAATAATTTATGTTCATAATATACAAAAAATGTATTTTGAAGTAATTTTCTGTAAGTTTAAGAAAATGTATTGTTAACATTTAGTATAAAGTATTAACATTGGTCTTAAAGTTTTTTTTCTTGAGCTGTCGCTCAGGAAACCATATTGCCAAATGCTCATCGCAGATGACATATTTTAAATAACTCACTGTCACTTTTAAATAATCCAAATTAAACATGGACCTGTCTCGTAAGTATCTACAAAAAATAACGATATATTTAAGGATAAAGAGATAAAGGAACGATTAGGGGAGGAAAACGGAGCCACATTACGATTGTTGTCCAAAAATACAGTATCAAATACGGCAGGAGCTCAAAAAGGTGTTCAGTCTCGCGTTCTTCAAGAATTTCCTCCTGTTGTCTTGACTCCACGTGACTTCTATATTTTGAACACCCTTCTTCTTAAATCCTGTTACTCCGCAGTGAAGCATAGGGCGTCCGTGAGAACTTTCCATCTAGTACAATTCCAGGCCGTAATCTTGACTTCTTTCCATGTCATTCCACATTCCACCATCTCCCCCTGGACAGATCTTCTCCAAGTACCCCTCGGTCACTCTCTTCCCCGCTGACCATGTGGGTTCCAGTCCAGCGCTTGTCTCTCAATTGCATCGGCAGACTTTCTAAGAGTATGACCTATCCATCTCCATTTTAATTTGTTTCCTAACAGGTTCTTCATCAGCCAATTTCCACAGTGCATCATTTTTTTATTTTTTCAGACCAGAATATCTTATAGATTTTCCGCAAGCATCTATTAATAAATGTTTAAAACAAAGATTGTGCGAAGGTATTCCATCTCTCTGCTCCATATAACGAGATGGCTTTAACTACACTTCTGAGATTCTTAATTTTTGTTTTCTTTGAAATGCACGGGATACAGATTTATACGAGTAAATGCTGCATTGGCTTTATTAATTCTATTGAGAACATCATCAGAACCTCCAGTTTATGATATAATACTACCAAGGTACACAAACTTATCAACATTCTCAATTTGTTCATCAGCCAATTTCATTTGTTGGTTAGTTCTTGCATTGATGCTAAGTCCTTTCGTTTTAGATACATACACTTTGAGGCATGTACAGTAACAGAGGTTTACTTACACAGAGAGTCCACTTTTTCGCGCATAACACTAAAACGCTTGGTAAGTAGACACAGATCGTTGGCATAGTCAAGATCCTCCAACATCTCCTTAAGGGTCCATCTAATTCCACGTATTGTCGTTGTTACATTCTTTATTACATCATCAAGTACCAACAGGAACCGAAATGGTGATAAAATACAACCTTGACGAACACCAGATGTTCCATTAATAGGTTTGGACAATTTTCCATTGTGGATTACCTGGCAGGTGTATGTATGATATTTACAGTTTGATATGTATGATGTACATGTCTTGTATGATATTTACTATTTTTGGTGGTATTTCATACGTGTTTAATACCCTCGAGATATTTTTACGATCGAGGGAATAAAATGCCTATTCAAAATCAATAAACATAAGGTACAGGTTCCATTCTATACTCTGTTCTAAAATTATACGTAGGGTGTTTATGTGATCCACGCAACTACAGTTCTTCCTAAAACCCGCTTGTTCCTTCAGTAGCTTCTCCAACGAGTCTTCAATTTGGTTTAAAATAACTATCGACAATACTTTCCTGGGTACAGACAACAGCGATATGCCTCTTCAATTTCTGCATTGCGTTTTGTCTCCTTTCTTTGGTAATTTAGTTACCAATCCAATCTTCCAATCAGCTGGCACATTTTCTGTATCCACACTTTCTTAATAAGGGGATACAACATACGTGCTGTCGTGTCAATGTCAGTTGTATTTCGGAGCATATATTGTCCTTCCCCGGAGATTTCCCGTTCTTTATAGATTTCAGGGTTGCTTTAACTTTTGGCAGGGCATGCCGTACGATATCTGATTCTATCNACATCTAGATGTGTATAAGAGACAGGACTTATCATTTTCGTCAATTATTGCAACCGATGTGTTCTGCAAGTCTTGATAAAACTCTGTTCATCTGGTCGTCTTCTCCTGTGAGCAGTGTACCCTCTTTGCTTTTTACTGGATAGATGTACTTTTTTCTTCCGCCAGACAGTAACCGCGATATTCTATAAAGCTCTTTTAAATCGCCCTTACCTGCAGTCACCTCAACCTGTTCTGCAGTCATTCACCCATTTCCGCTTATCTCTCCTAGCACTTATTTTAATAGATTTGTTAATCGAGTTATACTCTGAAGTGACATTATCCTTCTGACTTTTTGTTTTGTAGGAGTTCTGTTTTTGCGTCAGAAGTTGCCTTTGCTCGATCAGATGCCATGTTTCATTGCTCATCCAATGCTTCTTGAGGTTGGCTTTGTACCCCATGGTTTTCCTACTGGCGTCCAGTAAATTGCTTTTGAGAGTCTCCCAATTTGTTTCCACATCCTCATCCTCTGTGTTCATTTCACTTAACACCTGGTACCAATTTCGCAGCTCGAGTTTGGTTTCTAACTCCCTTCTCTCTGATTTTACCGGTATCATTTTTTTTTATAAATTTATTGTCAAAAAACAGTACAAACTGCGTATGACCACGTGGAGGGAAAAAAACTAATTTACTCTCCGGAAGCAAGCAAGGGATCCCTTGTCTATTGATTCAAATTTTCGTTTGGGGGCAAGAATTTTCATCCTGACGGTAGCGACTACCAAGTGATGGTCACTCCCAATATCTGCACGTCGTTTATTGCGTACATCTAGGAGCGATTTTCTCCATGCTCTCTTAATAGCAAAGTGGTCTATCTGATTTTCGGCATTTTGATCAAGTGAGACCCAGGTTATTTTGAGGTATAATTTGTGCGGAAATAATGTTCCTCTTATAATTAGACCTTGATCAACACACAAGTTAATTAGTAGGTCTCCATTTTCCTTCTTTTCCCCTACTCCAAGGGACGCTATCACTTGTTGAATGCCATTGTTGTCACAACCAACCTTGGCATTTAAGTCTCCCATTACAATAAAAATATGTTGTTTTTTAGTCTTGTTAATAATGTCTTTCAATTTCATATAGAAATAAGTTTTACTCTCTAGGTCACTTGTTTCAGTGGGGGAATACCACTGTATTAAAAGAACGTTCCTTAATTTTGATTTGAACTTGGCTGATATAATTCGGTCAGAAACAGGATGCCACTCCATACGATTTCTGTAGGAGACTTTCTCCCTCCTTAGCTGTCAGAGAACCGAAACCTTCCAATTTCATTCCACTAATCCCAGTATGTCAAGTTGATTGAGTTTACCAGGTTCATACACAGTTCTTGTGTTCTAATATCTAATCTTCGTTGCCGTTTTCATGTCAAAAGTTGTCCTCATATCTGTCCGGCTATTTCTCACATTAGTTTCTTTAATCAATGTAATTTTTCAGTGACAGGAGGTGATTGGTTTAGTCTCTCCTTGTGCTGTGAAGGGGCTGCCTCCTCAAGGACTGGACACAGGCCCGCATGAGTTGCTGTTATGCACGCTCGCCTAAGCATTTCGTAAATTCCTGGCGTAAATTTGGTATGACTATCCCGCCAATTCTCGGTCGCCATTGCCTCGCTTATGATAACAGGGCCCACCTCGTGAAGGTGAGGATGGCATTTGAGGTATTGTGTTGCACGTCATCAACCCTCGGGTCCCACATTTTGAACCTAGTTGTGCTAAATCTTCAGCAAAATTCACATTTTTTGGCATTCTTCCGTGCTTATTTACAATATTTGCACGATCTACGAAACGTTGGTGCGTAATCAGGGAACGTGTAACTTATCATTGAAGTGAGTGAACAAAATACGTTGGGTTTACCAGGTTCATACATATTTCTCAGAAGCGCGCATCAGCCCCGTGGAAGTTGTACCAATTACCCGATGTGCGCAATGGAGCAGGGTGAAAATGTTAATGATGCAACAATTGATTGTGAGATCCTCTAACTGATCAACCACACGAAGGAATTTTCGTTCCTTTTTTTTGTTGGGGTTCTAGGGATTGCCAACGTCAATGTCATTAGAGTCCTATTTTTGTTTCTTATAGGCCCTATAGTGTGGTAAGATATTTTGCTTGATGTGAATTTAGTAAATGAAACACTTCAATAAAATATTGTCGATATCCCGCTGACAGTGGATTAATTTCAGAGAAGTGTGTATTACTTTAAAATCTTCAGAGAAGAGGGATTCACATATTTAGACAAGAAAAGAAATCGCACAAGTGATATTATTAATAATATTCATCACTGTAACCGGTGCTGAATGAAGATTCAGCTACCTCATGTTGATCAAAACAAAACTTAAATAAACTATGATAGAGGAACGACTCAAATAACTGGTGATGCTTTGCATTGGAAATGAAAAGGAAAGAAAATTGAATTTTAAAGGTGTACTATTTCATTTCGCTCATCCTAAGTTATCTAAATTAGCTAGGAAATTAATCTTTATTTTTAATTTGTTTATAGCCTACAATATCCTGAGAGAATAGTATATAAGTTCTTAGTTCATTTTGTTTCTCGAGTACTTGCAGACGACGTACGCCTTAGCTCCTGAGAGACCGTGGTGATTTAGTGATTGTCATATGGGAAAAAAGTGAAATAATGTTATTCCTGACAAAATCATTTGATTTTAAATGTATTTTTAGGAATAGTTATTTATATTTCAAAATATATATTACCACAATTATGCCAAACGGCTCATTATATGTCTTCGGTTTGCTGAATTCAGTGTTCGTGTGCAATTGTTTATGATTGGGTTAGGGACGGTTGGGAAGGGTGAGAAGGAGGCTGCTCATTAAGTTTCACCCTCGGTGTCGACGATTCTCACGACGGCACTGAGTATTGGTGCTCCAGATTCATTTATTGCACCCCTGATTGAACTTTTTTCTGACTATTCAAAGAGCTTTGGAGACACACATAAAGAGCAAATCAATCAAGACATTTTGGTAATTCAAAAATGTTACTTCCATTTATTTATAAGAGACTAAACCGTATTTGCAAATGATACAGTCTTTGCCGATAAGGAAATGATATGTAATGAGCACTTTAATGGAACATGAATCCCCAAATCTTACTACTCGCACGACTTCCAATACCGCAATTGTAATTCAGGAACCAGAAAAATGTTGCCATTGGTTGTCTAGTGACACCAAGCACAGTATTACACCATCTATTCAAATAATGTATAAAATTTTAAAGCGGACTTATACTAATAATTCAGATCGTGAAATATGTCGCAGATGACTTCAAAGTCATTGTATATCAACACAGCGAAACCGACCGATTTTTATATTTTCTTATCTTTTCTCCTTCCCACGTCCTCCCGTAGGGAAGCCTCAGGTATATTATTCCCAATAGCGACTCAACGTCTCTTCAATGGCGTCGGAAGTGTAATTTTTTAATCAGCAACCTCCCAATACATATAATTGTCACTAATATCAGTCGTTTACTATAATTATTACATTTCACTCCTTTCCCATCCCCTCTCCTACGGGTGCTGGGGTCATCTTACCGCCACATTATTCCACTACATTTGATGGAAAGGCGTTTTGTGTACCAATTCGGCTGAAATCCCTTGAGTTATTCTAAAGTTATGCTGGAGCACTCCTATTTATATATTTTAATAATGAATCTTCAGTATAACATTATATTTATGAATTAGCTTATTTCACTTTTCCATAAGCTTCTTTATTCGCATATAATGTATAAATTTTCCAAACATCTCTCCAGGCTTTACCTATGATGACCATATCAGTTGGGAAGAAGAATGGAAAGGAAACTTGTCATGTGGTGACTGCAAGTCCTGAAGCGGATGAACCAAGAAAAGTTGAATTTTCATCAACAAAACAATTGTCTCCAGGAACACCAAAATGGGCAAATTATGTAAAAGGAATAGTAGCTAATTTCCCAGGTGTTGTTCGTATCAATGTACGGGTGAATTAAAGACTATTAAATCATTATTATGGAAAACTCATTGTATATTAAAGGTGGCGTTCCTGGTTTTGATGCCGCGATTGTATCAGATGTTCCATTTGGAGGTGGTGTTTCCAGTAGTGCAGCTTTAGAAGTATCTGTGTATACATTTTTGGAAGAACTGACTGGTCGAAAGACAGAAAAGTAAGTAAAAGTGTTTACATTTCTTCGGTTACAGGTGTAACTTTTTAAGTTGTATTTCACAAAATAGATTTCATTAAATAAATGTAGATATAGCTCTTGCTTTCAAATCACATTCGACGCATCCACATTTGATATAGTAAATAATAATCCCCAATCTCTATGTGAGGTGAATCACTTTAAATAGAGCTAAGTTGAGACATGTTTCTTCTCTAGTTCTCACCTTTGACTACAATATACCCCTTCCGAATACCAAACCAAAAAAAAATTTGAACAGACATATATATTTGTATTCACAAGTGCCTCAAGACAAAGCTCTCAACTTCACTATTTATATAATTGAATATGTCTTAATTATTTTGATTAATTGAAATCTGAAATGGATAGTATACTAGTATTTGTAAATCAATTGCATTTTTAATGATATACTTTCTTTCTCCCTTTGTTAAGACTTACAGATAAAGCTTTAGCTTGCCAAAGAGCTGAACATGAATTTGCTGGTATGCCATGTGGTATTATGGATCAGTTCATATCAGTTATGGCTAAAGAGCACAATGCTTTGTTAATTGATTGCAGGTAAATCTTACATGTACATTTAATACAAATAAATAGAGACGATTATTCTGTTTGATTAGGGAAAACCGGCGCATGCTATATCCCAGGATTATCACTACCTAAACCCTCAAGAAATAGGTACGAATGCTTTTAACTACAATATTCTCTATTATGTTATTTGTAGAGAATGAAAAACAAGTGGAGGTGAAAGAGATAATAGTTATAATGGTTGGAAGAAAACATCATGCATTTGTCCATTATTGCCCGGCATTGCTGTCAGTTGTGTCCTTCTGCGGCTAAGAGAAAAAAGTACAACTTAGCTGATTTCTTATTGATTGATATTTAGTGACGCTGAACACGATGGCGAATCGTCTTATCCGGCTGAAAGCGCATCGAACACAAATCAGTCACTACTTCCTCAACACAATGGACGTTAATAGTAGTAGAATTAGTAGCATATATTGTTGTGTAATCTAATAAAATAATTAATTAAAAACCTATGACCTTTTACAGACGAATAATATTTAATTAAAAACTTACGACCTTTTATAGTGTGTTTTTAATTAATTATTTTATTACAGCAATATATGGCGTGCCCGGATTACACTACCAGATAATGCTCATTCTTACTCATAATATAGCTTTCAGAGCTCTCAGAGTTGTAGCTCTCAGAGTATTTTTGGATATCGATGGAGGTCTTGATAACACGTCGCATAACTAAATGGATGACGAATAACTAAATGGTAAACACAGGGTTGCCATGAGGGTAGAGTTCTCTCACTAATTCTCTGGAGCCTCGTGGTTGACGGCTTTCTTCAGAACTGAACTGAGAAAGGGTTCTATCTCAAGGTCATGCTTACGACACAGCTCTAGTGTTTTTAGGAAATTCCCACGTGAAATATCAGACATGTTGAATGAAGGTCTGAAGTTTATCAACAACTGGTGCAGAATGGAGGGACTTCATGCCAACCCGTCAAACACTATTGTAATCTCCTTCACGAAAAAGAAAGCCCGAGGCGCTTTCAATAACGTGTGGCTCAATGGTGAATGGGTCTCCCCATTAAATCGAGACAGTTAAATATCTAAAAGTCACTCTGGACTGCGAACTAACTTGGAACTATCATCTCAAACATTTTATCCTCAGCGTGCGTTGATCTCTTTTAACGTCTGACGCTCTGCAGGGTTAACTTGTGGTATCAAACCGCACATAACTATTGGCTCCAAGTAGCGGTTATCCGACCACAGATTTTCTATGGGGCGTTGATATGGTGGCTCAAAGCACAACAGATCATTGCTTCAAACAAACGTGTAAGTCTACAAAGATTGACCTGTGTTTGTATCTCTGGGGTACACCGCAGTACCCGTACTGCAACGCTGGAAATATCAGGCTTGTCATAACTCACGTACATCTAAAAGCTGAGACAAGGATGGCAGCCTTCCAACTAGTAAACGTCAGCAATTGGAAGAAGAGCATACGAATGGAGGGTCACTTTCTCATTAGAGGTGCAGTTGTTAAGGGATTAGTCGTGGATATGAGAACACATCTCACGGTAACGGAGTCCTCTTCCACAAACTGTTCACAATCGAACTGGGTTTCGGGCCAGCGACCGGAACAGCGATCATTACCCTGCGCGGACCCGACTGTTCTACGGTTCTCATATGGGAACAAGCATTGGATCTCCAAGGACTAAAATTTTCATTGACTTGCAAGAATACTGTACAATACTTAAAGCATAAATACATGCTATTCTTATATTCCCACATTTTTAGAACCGGAAACATTGTGCATATCAGTCGTTCAAAGGCTCGATCCGCGATTTTCAACTGTGCCTGGACACACTACATAGATTTTGGAAAAAGCTGCACACTCAACGGAGAAGCAAATTTGTCAAGAAATTCAGTACTTCTTTAGTCACATCTCTTACTCACATGGAAAGGGAACAACTTAGGACAGTGATGGGATTAATCACAGGACACGGCCATGTCCAGAAACTTCTTAAAAGGATACATTTGTTCAACGGTGACGAAGCCTGCCGTCCGTGTGGGAAGTTCGAAGATACTGTCTCAACATCCTGGACTGTGAGACCATAAGAGCAAGAAGGAGAGACTCTTCTCCAGAACAAAAATTCGATCCTGGCATCGGTAGGAAGGTTCTCTCCCTAGTTAAGGACACTAGGTCGCCGTCTTTCGGGGCTGCACAATGCATTTTCCTTTAAAGCCTACGTGCGTAGGCTAGTTTGAGTCTGTCTCCTCCCACCTCATCCAAACCAAACTAACTACCTAAAGGAAGTCATATTAAATATATTTCATCGTATTGTCTTAATAATTTTCATGAAGCATGGCGTTGGAATGCCCTATTTCGATTCTCTCCACCTCTCGATATTATTGTATCAAAAACTCCCAATTCTGGAAATTTGTCTATGATACTCGATTCAAATCCAAGACCAAGGTTATAAAAATAATGAATATTCTTGCTATAATATATTACACCTTTTTCTAATTCCCAATTTTACGTATATAGCGCAATTTGTGAATTTATCGGTAATTTATGTTAACGAAAATATACCAAATCCTTTCCTAGGTTTCTTTACTATTGCTGAAACAGAGTGGGTAATAAAATAATCCCAACTCTTCGATATTCTAATGCGAATAAAAGCAATATCTCCTAGACACAATAGACTTAATACAACCCAATAACAGAAGGTCAGAACGGAAGAAAGTTAAATGTGAGAAGGAAATCAATTCGATAGCATATCGTAGCTCGCAAGAATAATACCACGATTGAAAAAACAGATCATAACAAGAAAGTTGAAGTACTAAGAATCGGAAAAAGTTTTTATTAACAAGAAAAATTTTCTCCCCTCTGGCTACCAGGGTTGCTCAGAATCAGAATAAATCATTCTCTTGAATCAAAGAATAATAGCATATTAATATAATTCATTATTTCACGTAGCAAAAATAACGAATAAAAATGTATTTTTTATTTGATGAACATTGATTGACGAATAACAAGTTATTCTTTTATTTTGAGAAAATAAAGAACGATTACGAAGTTATTCCTGTATTCCACAAACTTTGAATGACGAATAAAAAGTTATTATTTCATTCGATTAACATTAAATGACGAATAAAAAGCAATTTTTTTATCAACCCACATTGAATGACGAAAAGAAAGTTATTCTTTTATTCGACTAAAATTGAATGACGAATAAAAAAGTTATTCTTTTATTTGACAAAATTACTTGTAATAACGAATAAAAAGTTACTCTTGCTTGACGTACAATTAATTATAAGTTATTCTTTTATCGTGCTGCCGTCGAGAATGAATTATTTTTAGTAATACAACACAAAACGTTTCCTTTTTCTGGTTTCTTTTTGTTCTTGATACAATTAGTGTCAAATGAATCTGCATTACTTTGTGTTGCAAAGAATACATTAATCGTATGAGATGGGTGGTCATTCTGACTAAGAAGTATGCAATTCTTTTCAATCACCAGTTTTTCCTTGGTTAGTCATTCATCGAACATTAGGTATATTTTCAAATAGAAACCTAGGATATTGATCGAGAAAGTATAGAGAGGAAACTATTAAGTAATTTGTAAATTAAATATTTAGTTCAGAAGGTAATTCAAAAAGTTTTAATGTATCCATTATAATAAAAAATTTCTTTAAACCTTCATTACACATAATTAAGCTAAAAATTAAAAGAAGTTCATTGGCTCCTTAACTGTGTAATAAAGAAAATTTCTTACATTTTTTTAAAAAATGCATTTCAAAATTAAGAAGAAAAGGATCTCCCTTATTTACATAAAATATTTTTCAATTACAACTAAAGTGTCGTTGTCATAACCTGCTCTATCTCGCTTTATTTCACCTTTTACCTCACAAGTGGTTTCCTTGTCTATGTTTTGGGCTCATTTTAATATAAACTTAAAGAGGGTGGAATCTCCCATTATTTTATTTTAGGTTAAAAAATCAACTGAACATTGATAATAACCTATATTATGCACCACTATATTTAATTTGTAACGATTGCAATTATAAAGTTAGGTATACATATCGATAAAGAGTAGGGTAGTGTGCAAGGAGAGTCCGTGGGAGGCAGTGATTCTAAACTATACAGAAATGAGAGTACCGGTTCTTGATAAATACATCTCCATTATAGTGTAATATAATTTTGCTCTGGAGAATATTTATTGACATTCCAAGACTACAAATATTAAGAATGCTGTTAGGAACCTTCTCGAAGACCAATAATTGCTTCCAAGTTACGTACGAGGATTTTCTCGACGAATCAGNGTCATCAGGTCTGGATTCATGTATTAGTTTACATAAATGATAACTTAAACGGCGTATGTATGTTGCTCATAGTTTTAATGTTATAAAGCTTTTTCGGCTGCATAGCAACCATCGTCAGTAACACACACTGATTGAGGAACATACACTGATTTCTCAATAATTAGTGTATTGCAGCAACACTGCTACATATTGCATGGAATATTTAAATACCGAACATACTGCACATATTCCACAGAGCACCGAACGCGCTGTTTATGTATACGTATTCCAAGTTNATACAGAAATGAGAGTACCGGTTCTTGATAAATACATCTCCATTATAGTGTAATATAATTTTGCTCTGGAGAATATTTATTGACATTCCAAGACTACAAATATTAAGAATGCTGTTAGGAACCTTCTCGAAGACCAATAATTGCTTCCAAGTTACGTACGAGGATTTTCTCGACGAATCAGGAGGTCACCAAGGTTACATTCGGTTGTTGATCGCAAGCCAGAGATCATTCTTGCCTCAGCAGTTCTACAGCGAGAACCTGCTTCAGAAAGCTCCGCTACAAGACACGTCTCCAAGGGAAATAAACTTTGTTATTCCCGAGGACAAAGCTCATTGATGACCGAGACGATTCAGAGGAATGATCTCTTCGCTCCCTGGCTCTGAGCTCAGTCTCAAGACTAAGTTTAACTGCGACAGTTTATAAACTCTGTGTTTTTACTACACGAAGCCGTGACGGTGAAAGAACTTTGTGGGCAGACCATACGAAACCGCATTAGCGCAAACTGACGGCGACCAAGTAACTGGTAAATAAGCAACCCGTCTTTGCCAATTCTTCGAAAACTCCGATTACTAAAGAACATTTGTGAGTGTGCAGGCAACTGCATTAATATTAGTTTTCAGGAATTGTTGACGAATTCAGATGTCATAATGTTTACTTTGACTCAAAGTTGACACTAACTATTGCTTGTATATCGTTTGGATCTTAATGTTATATGTTTGATGCGAGCGCTTAATTTCCTTGCTCCATTTCTTCATATGTTATATGTTTCCTAACGAGCACTCAACTTTCTTGCTCCAGTTTCATAAAATAATAACTCGTCCGTTCCTGACTACAATCTTATTTTGAAGGGGGTTTCTTTATGGAACACACAGTTCAAACCTGTGAAATACAGAAACCAATCACCCCGACAAAATAAATAAAAACACAGTATGTTACTGACGATGTCTGCTATGCAACCGAAAAAGCTTTATAATATTAAAACTATGAGCAACATACAAACGACGTTTAATTTATCATTCTGTAATAGACTTGAAAATAACGAAAAAATGCCAGATTTTTATATAGAAGGGAGAAATTTTGTGAATGAAGTAAACATAAAACGTGCGGGGATACAGTTAGTGTGACGGAGAACGGGAAAAAACGAAAAATCGAAGATGGTAAGACGGATGAGCGAAGAATAATAAGAGTTGTTTGATTAAATAAATATGGGAGGAAAGAAGAAATAGAGATGAGGTGACGTATATGGTAGAGAGAAAGCATATGGACGAATCTGTACTTGAAATTCAACTCAATTTACTTAAGGAAAGCAGAGAGTGCGAAGTGGAACAACCGAGGGGAAGAGGACGGATATGATGCATGGGGTTCTTAAGAAAAAAAGTAATAAGTTGCGAAGGGAATTATCGAAGAGGAGACATAAGAGGATGGATGATGCAGAAGTGTTCAGAAGATATATAGATAAGCAAATAGAGATTAAGATGTGAAGGAGGTGAAGAAAGGTTGGGAAAATTTTAAAATGAAAAGCATGTTGGTACCTCCGATTCAAATAAGCAGCGAATATGATGAGAAGGATGGAGATATGGAGTAGAAATATGGGCAAGGGAACATCTGTGAACATGGAAGAGATAGGAGATAGAATACTGAGAATCTTACTTGTAGATGAGGACAGTGAGGAAGTGAGCTATGGAAGAGGTGATTAACGAAGAGATGATCCTGACTAATGATCCTGACTGAATTGAGGATATTGGTGAAGGAACTAAGAGAAAAAAGTACCAAGCAAAGATGGGATTAAGCATTGTTAGGATTACTATAGAATTTTGTGGGGATTGCTGGTAGAAGTAATATAATGTTTGTATAAAAGGGATATCTTCTAGATGTATGTAAATTCTGAGAGTGAGATCATGAATGAAAGATATAACAAGAGACTCAAGCAAACCAGAGTCGTATTGACCAATACCTCTGGTGCCCTCCCAGGGGAAGATATTTGATAAATATATCACAAAAAGGCTAATGGATTATTTGGCACGGTAAGGAAAGTTGGATAATAAACATTATATATTAAGAAAGAGACTGGAACAGAAGATGCTGTTCTTCGACTGTTAGATGATCTGAAAACACGAAAGAGAATATGATATTTATGGAAATGAGAGGAGCATTCGATAATGCATATTTGGACGTAATATTACGAACAATGAGGAATTACAACAGACAATAGTTTGCACACCATACCTCCTAGTCATGTCATTTCTCAAAATATCGATAGAATGCAACTACGTTCGAGGATA
>NNCF01132297.1:41150-55878 GCA_002313205.1 Laupala kohalensis | reverse complement strand
AGAGACAGCTTCCTGATCCAGGAAAATCAGGGTAACTAGTGCATAATGGAATTTTATTACACCAAAAAGAAAAAGAACAAATACTGTACATTTGAATCAAATGGAGAGAAAATACACACACAAACAATTCGGTTAATATAGCGGAGAGTGCGGGGTTTGCACTGACGCCGCTGGCAATCTCTTCGCCACTCGCGCTACACGCGACACTGGCAACATCCGCGACGACTCCCGGTGCCGAAACCCAACTTGCTACTGACTTCAAGAGGCGACGTGGCGGAAGGATTTGCCACTGGCAGACCTCTCGCCGGAACAAGTCACATCACCGCTCGTCTTGTATGCGGTAATCGAATGCACCCCGTTTCTTTTTCCTCTACCGTCGTCACTCCGGCGTTAAAATTACTCCGAGTTTTTTATTTATTTCAGTGAAGTGAATTTGTTAGCGAAATTCAAGACCAGTCCATTTACAACAGTCGACGGAGATATTTCAAATGCAAAAAGATCAACAGTGTGAAACAATTTCTTGTTTCCAAAAATTACCAAAATGAACCAGAAATTATGATTTTTTAGTTTGAAAAGAATGGATATGTGGACTTCATTGTAACGGATTAATTGTAAAAAAACGCAAGGCGGTTCGATGTATAGAAAAGATTTTATTGGTGTTTTTTAAATTATGATATTTGTGTAGTTCGTGTATGGAGCTTGCACAGTCTTCACGTATGGTGTTGAAGGCAGATGTTTTTGTGGATGGAGACTCATCTTGATTGTCCGGAAAATAGGTTTGGGATTACGACGCGATCGCTTTTATTACGGGAACTCATCGAAATATGTTAAAGAAAATATATGTTTGGTGTATCGTGTTAAGTAAGTCGAGACTATTCCACTAAATAATTTATTTTTGACGATTAAAAATTATTAAGTTCAGTTTGTCTATTGATCCCAAGCTAATTGGAAGTTACTGGATTTACTTATCTTGCTGCTTTTAAAGCAGGGGTCATATTAGTATGATCTGAAGGATAAAAGAGTTCCGAGATGAAAACAAATTGTTTGTGATGGATAATATCGACTATATCTCTTTAATATTCAAGCTCTCATACGGCCTATAGTGCAAGCTTAGAAACGTGAAGGAGAAAGTAATAGATCTTTCCACTATATACATACTCAATGTCTTCCGATATTACATGTACAAATCTCCCAACCATTATCAACATATTGCAATTTATATCTACTAAACATTTCATGTTTAGTAGATTCATATGAATATGCATAAGTTTTTGAAATAAGTAGTAGTATACTGAAAATAAACTGTTCTCTCTCAAATTCGATTATGTAGGTAGTGAATTTTATTACTTAAGATTCAAACTCGATTTAAGTGCTGAGGCGAAATAAAGAATTGTATTGCCTCGATTAGATTGATTCTTCCATTTAATGGACCCTTCTTAGGTGTGAATTAACTCAATATTTACTTTATTTACATCTAATTTCACAGTCCTCAAAGATAAAGGAGCAGATAAGGAAGTCATCATGAGAGCTCGTCACGTGATCGGAGAAATAAAAAGAACGGTAGAAGCCACAAATGCTCTGAAGGCTAATGATTACAAGAAGTTTGGTGATTTAATGATAGCTAGTCACAATTCTCTAAGGTATGAATGATGAGGACACACATTATTTTGATTTTAAGATAATTTTTAAGTTTTTTTTTAATTATAGAGATGATTATGAAGTTTCGTGCANAATGATAGCTAGTCACAATTCTCTAAGGTATGAATGATGAGGACACACATTATTTTGATTTTAAGATAATTTTTAAGTTTTTTTTTAAATTATAGAGATGATTATGAAGTTTCGTGCGAGGAACTTGACACTTTGGTAAAAGCTGCAATAGAAGTTGATGGGGTATATGGATCCCGTATGACTGGAGGAGGATTCGGTGGCTGCACTGTCACTTTGGTATGTTCAGCTTTCTAACGTTTTGAGATTTTAAACAAATAACAATGTGTAATCCGCAAAACATACCTACTTTCATGCTGCATCACGTTTGAACTCAGAGGAGAAAAATAATAGAAACTTTATAGTTTTTCATTGTTAGATCAACGGGATACCGTCAAAAAAATCACTTTACATATGCGGTACAGAATAATATACGTAACAAAATCAAAGAGGTACAGAAATTAATTCAAACAATTTACGATATTTTACAAAAGAGTTATATGAATAAAAAGAATAGAATCATTATTCATATAATGCCGTATTGAACCTCAGCACACGCTTATATTTAGAAAATCTCGTACAAATTTATGTATAGTGAATTCCAAACCCTATTTAATTTATTGTTCGACGCATTAAAGCAGTAATTTTTATTAGTACAGTGCTCTAAGAGAGATATGGGATTTCGGATGTTATAACTTAGAGAACGTGGAGAAAACATGCCTCTTAAGTTCATCACATTCTAATCATGTTTCAATAATTTCAAAACTTAATATATTATCGTATTAGTCAGTAAAGCATTATGATGCAGTTATAATTTACTAGCACTTATTCACACTAGTGACATACCTGCACACTTACACGCACATATTCTCACTAGTGACGAACATGGTATGTACATAAGAAAATGAAGCATGAAATATTTATACTGAAAAATGGTTGAATGAGAAAAAAATAGTTGAAAGGTTGTACAATCAAATTTGGCGGAGTGGGAGCTCGCATATCGGAGTGAATTTTTAATACCATTTTGATGAAGTAGATATAATATTCATACANCTTTATATGAGGCTCCTTTAGACTTGCTTCTTTCTCTACAGCCCGGTAACTTTCATGCAATTTACATTAGTTTTCCCAATAATACTTTTAGTTTTCTCTAACTAAAATTTCCAACGTCAATACAAAGTATTAAAATATATTTTTTATTGTTCGTTTATTATAATGGATTCTAGATAATGCGCAAGCCCTCTCCTAAGAACAGATCATATAAGTTATTGACATTTGAAAAATTATTAAAGTATGGTTATTGATTTCAACAGGTGAAAGCAAATGCAGCTGATAAAGCAATAGAACACATGAAAAATAAGTACAAGGGAAATCCAACATTTTATGTTGTGAAACCTAAGAATGGGTGCCACAGTTTGACCGCAGATCTCAAAGAGTCCTGCAACATAAAGAAGATATAATGTCTTCTATTAAGAATAACAAATAAATCATTTGAAAAAGAGGAAAATACGTGTAATATATTTTCGTATGTGGTATATTTAGCTAGTGTCGCTAAATAGTAGTGATTATTTTTCGTTCTACCATTAATCTTCTGGAAATGCTCATATTTTCGCAGATATGATCCCATAGCCAACAGTGGCGCTCTTAATTGTCACAAATTTACTGAGGTCTTGCCACTTGGGTAAATCATGGTTCCATTAGGAGTTCAAAATTCCTTTTGTCATCTTAGGAATCGATCCTGGACACGGGAACAAAGTTCTTAATCCGTTGACCAGTATAACTTATCAAAAAGTGATTCAGAGAAAACACATTCAGATGTATTCCCGTCAAAGTGGAAGTTTTTAGGTCACTAGTTTGTGGGTTATTTCACAATCTCATAAACGAAGGATTTTTGAGTGAGGTGTGTTAATTAATAAAAACAAGGTACTCCGTAGTAATAAAAAATCTACTGTTATAAACAATTTTAACATAACGTTATAGCGTATTTCTGAATCATTTTTCTTTTTTTGTAATCGGTCAAATTTTTGTACCCATAGATCCTACTATGTGGTACGCATTTTAATGTAAAGCTGGTTTTGCCCGGAAGCTAAAACTCCCATGCGAGTTCACCTATCCTTCTGGATCCCCAATGGGTTCTGTTCTAATGATTTGCAGTCCGAGGAGACATCAATTGTGATCAAGGATGCCACCCATAATTTTGTTCCCATGGAGAAGAATATGATACTAGAAAAGAAAGAAATAATTATTTTTCCACAATTTAGGGCAAATTTTCTGATTTCCTCAATCAGGGAAAAAACTGAGTCCAGGAAGCCAAGGGATAAACTCTTTTCTGTCTGGGGCACGGAACATTTTCTCAGCATTATTGTACCTCAGAAACGAGGCATAACATCGCATCACGTTATCGCGTTGTTAAAAGTGATTATGTGCAAAACAAGAATATTTTAGTTCTTGTGATTTTAGGTAACGAAATAAGTTGTGTTAAAAAGTTATAGAGGAGAAAATGTTTTTTGTTTTGACATTAAATGTGTGAAAATAAACACGCTGGTCTTAGACGAGTGAAGTACATATTATGTCTGGAACCGAGTTTACACTGACAAAAAATTAAATCAGGACTAAGAAGTAAAAACGTTCGTAATTTCTCTTTCATCTTGCTACATCTTAGCTCAGCCACATTGTTTCTAGACGATAAGCGAGTCCAATTAATGATACTCAAAGAAAATAACGGCTTTTACCTTCTATAACCTAGACTGATTTTGCGTTTGTATCTTTTCTTGAAGATTCACAACTTTCGATCAGGTGAAAACAGCGACGAGCCGGGAATCGAATCCGGGACTTCTGCTTTGATCGCAAATGTTACCACTACACTTTTTGGGCACCGCTACACTACAAGTTTTGGATAAAATATCCAAACATCTGCAAAGCATAAAAGTCTACATTTCATTCCCGCGGAGCAAATTCGTAGTTGGTAGTGAATATATACGGAAGGAATTTAAGATAGCTTTACCGACAGAATTAAATTATTTAAACGTCTAAGAATAAACAAATTCAATAATATATTAATATATCCTTTTAAGTTTCTCAAATCCGCCTCACTGGTGCACGTATGTGTGCGAGCGCGCATGCGTGTGCGTGCGCGCGTGTGTGTGTGATAGAGCAGGACTTTATTTCGAGCATTACCTAGGCCTTGTTAACATTAACGCATAACAGGCAAAAGAAGTATAACACCTTTTCGCGAATACATCACATCTACTGAACTTCAACTTCTGAAGCGTTACTTCCAAAAGCAAGCTGTAATTATTATAAATCCTTTCATCCTTACTGTAGATGGAGTGATGAATTATCTACCACTTTTCTTGGTTAGTGTAAGTAAATTTTTTGGTTCAGTAATGGAGAATAAAAATAATGCTGAGACAGGTAAAATAAAATAAGAATCGCAATATTTAATATAATTGTAGTGTTTGACAGGAATTAAGGAAATTAATGTATTACCACTCGCTCTACGCAAAAAAAAACAAAAACAATATTAGTTTTAATTGATTATCATCAATTTCAATTTTGTCAGGCGATTTAAAAGTATCAACATTTTTCTCGTCAAGAATCGATATATCTCCTCCCCATTTCCCTTACCAAAATAATAAATAGGTGGAAAAGCAGGTTTAATGGCCAAAATCTCACCATAAGACTATATAAAATAAATGTACCAATTACTCAGAATTAATTAACAATGTTTAAAAACATGTCTTTGAGAAAAGAAATATCGAAATTTGCATGTTGAATATATTATTATCTTATTGATTTATGGTATGTAGGTTATACGTCATAGTAAATATTATGAAAATAAACTATCTCAACCACGAGAGCTTCAAAATCAATTTAAAATTTTGTGTTTTTTTCTACTTTGCCTAATGGCTTTCGGCATGGTTCACATTACCTAGGTACCTATAGTATCCCGTCTAGAGCGACAACTCCAGACACAGTAGTATGAACTACAAAACCCGGGTTCGCCTATGGTGGCGACACAGTAGTGCAACCCACGAACACCAGGTCGCAGTTGTACCTGCGAAGTAACGCACCTCAGTGGAATCACACATGCCGAGAATTCTACTATTGACTGCTATCACAAAAGCGCGCGCACCTTATACGAGGGCCACGCGGCAGTAGAGCGGACGACGGAGGACAACCCAACTCGCCGTTCTTCAATGCTTCTCGACAACCCACGTCAGCAAGAGAATGAAACCCGTCACTGAACGTGTTATTACAAGACGCCCGTGGATCGGCCGACACGTCAAGACACTACGCCCGAGCATTGGAACGTCTTGTATCTTTGTACTGTAAATAGTTTTGTTATTAAATAGTTTGAATTATCAACCGCTTTGTGAAATACAACAGTAGCATATTCAGTATTTCTATGTCGGTGGTGCCCCCACCTACATCCTCTGACGCAGACCTCTCCCCAAAGAAGGCGCTTATACCCTTTTTGTTTGTTTTATTAAAATTTAAAAAATGTATTATATGAATAATGTAAAAATAATGAAATAAATAACACAAAATAAAATTAAATTTTAACACATATCTATAAAACTAAGAATAAATTAAATATTATTAAAATATATTATTATATGTAAAATGATACTTTTCAGCGACCAAAAATGAGGAATGTGACAAGACAGGGAGCTTAAATTATAAATATTTCGAAGTACCATATCGTTACATGTGCAGCTTATTGAGATTTCTAGGTCATGTCTTACATTTCATGGATTATTTCCAAAAATAAACACCTCTGTTACATGTCCCCTTGTTCACTAGTAGGATATAAAGTAGATAAAAGAATTAATCATTTTGCTTATTGGCCAGTTTCATTGATGTATCAATCCATATTAAGAAGTGTAGATAAGCATGTTCTCGCGGGACATGACTCATTAGCACGACACTGTATGGAATAGGATAAAATAAAAAACATACTTGTCGAAATGCAAGGTGAAAATCTCAACTCCTCACTTGGATAAAAGTCTTCAAGAATAAAGTGTAAATTATAATATGTAAATGTCTAGCTGTTAGTGACAGGAAATATTAATGAACACAGTTTATATTAAAGAAACACCAATAAAACTACAATTCGAGAAACCGTAGTTTTCATTTGACATTTGCTTTGTTGTTCTGAATGTCTGAAAAATTAAACAAAGCAGAGAGAATAATATTAAAGGTAAGAACTTGAAATTCAAACCAGATATTAATCTTGTATTGTAGAAACTCATTAAGAAATATTTTTTGAAATTCATTTTTTAAAGATAAGATGTAAAATAAAATGTGTTTTTCGAATTTTTACTAAACACAACTATTTAATATATCGTCAAGTTTTGTAATGTGAACGTGCAGTTTACATTGGCACTCAATTAGGACGAAGTTTCAACTGCTTCACAACAAAATCTCCCGTGCGAAATCTGGCAGAGGATGCTAGGTTTAATAATAAAAGATGAATATGTGTTAGGTCTGAGGTAATTATTTTTACTTGTCAAAGACAATGTGCATCGGTAGCTGTATCCGTTAAATATTACAATCCTACTCCCAGTACATTATTAAAACGCTATTCCTTCTGATGCCGGAAGTTGGTTTTACGACTCTTTACTTCATTTGTAGTTCACTTTAGTGTCCATGAATTATGTTATCAAATTAGTATTTGACTCTGTCCACGGCGCTATGTGATGTGTATCAACGAGTACGTTCTACATTTTCAATTTATCCTCCATCGTTCCCATTTCGCGCGGTCACACGAGGTTTAAAAGCTCGCTTCTTTGAATCCGGCGTGTTTCAGATTGCCTCTATTTTCTTGAGCATCTATTGAAACTCGACGTCAGAAAAGAAGACAGGAAAGCAATCAGTTGAAATTATACAGACTCATTTTGTTGTGTCTTAATAAATTTACCTATGTATTCAAATTAAAATCCCAAGAAAAATAAAAAGGACAAAAACATTTCAATTAAAGTGAGATAGAGTGTGCATAGAAGCGATTTTCTCCAAACGTAATATGTTTTGTGCGTTATTAGTATCGTTTAATTATCAATTATCTAATTCTGTAATTTATCTGACTCCATATTAATATACCAACTCAGAAGGAGAATAGTATTTGATTATTATTGTGATCGTCACGAACAAAAATTCATTAAGTTATCTATAATAAGACTACTTTAAATAAAAACAACTGAAATAGTAATAAGATGATTAATATAAAATTTTATTGTCATATGAATTGAGATTGACGAAAGGTCAATTTTATTGATTTGATTATCAATTAATGTTTAATTATGATTGAATTGACGTTCGTAATTTTTATACATTGAAATTGAATTGATTTAAAATACATAAATTAACACTGAAGAATTTGCTGTAAAACAACATGAAAGCACATATACATATTCTGGAATAAATACACAAATTGACACATGAATATTACATTAAATAAACACTGATTAATTAAGCAATGGCAGTAATACCACTAAATACTAATAATTGACTTCCGATCTGATTGTACATGTCAATATGATAATTGTTATTTGTGACAGTTTATCACAGTTGCAATGAGAATTATATTCCTTGTTTAATGACATATGTACGTTAGAAATTACTGACTATAACGATTTTAACTGAATCAAACAAAGTATTAAAAAATTAATTTGATAAGTGTTCTCGGCTGACTCACAATTGTCCATTTTTCATTTTCCTATCAGATGCGTGGTTGCCTTCTGAGTGTCTTCTCGTACCACACTGTAATTACACGTTAGATTTGTTTAATATCAATGACATACGTCTAATAACTTAGGTTGCAACGCTTTTACAGCGTTGTGTAAACAGTACTAATTGTTATTTTACTAGTAAGTTAATCACCCGTCACTATTAATGAGGTGAGATCGGAGAGTAGCAAAACACGTCTGCTTACGAGCAGTGATCGGCCTAATAATGTCGAGAAGCTTCTCTTCGTCCGTCATTTATTTTGCTCTTCTGTTTATTAAAGATATTTGTTGTCCTATCACATCGCAGATAAAATGAATGTTCACTAATTGTATTATTCTTTCTATTGTTGCACAAAAAAACTAAGTATTCAAAAATTCCAGTAAAAAATTCAAAGATAAGATATAAAGTTAACTAAGAGTTATAATACTAATAGAATGTCAATATCTTTGTAATTAAACGCAAAAAATTTACATATAAATTATTATCAAACTGTAGATTATTCTGAGAATAGTGTTTAAAAATCATAAAAATTGAAATAACACTAAATTCACGATCTATTGTTACAATAAAAACGCCCATAGACAAAGCCTAGAGAACCTGTGTAAGAAATCCGCCTCTACCCGAAGGAAAACCGGAGAAAAACCCGGGCCAGGATGGGGCTACAGAATTAATGTACATAACCGTGCCAAAGTTAAGTACACATAAAACTAAACTAATATGAGTCATAAGACAACACAATCATGAAAGAAAATAGTTTTTGAAATTCTTATATGTTATTCAAAAAGTACTACAGCAATGGCGTGATAAAGAACAAGACGGATTTTACTTTTATTAAAATCAATAAATTCTTTTACAGTGTAGAAGCACTGGTGCAGGAGGTAGTTTTTAACCGCGGATTTGAAGATATTCAATTTCATAATGTCTTTTATATTCCTGGGCAGGGAATTATATAGCACGATCCCCGAATGATACGGTCCTTTTTGGCAAAGAGTGGTTGACACTCTAAGGCGATGAATATTATTACCATAACGACTATTCTGTTCGTGAACGAGACTGTTTCGTATGGAGCAAGGGTGGCTCTTCAGAAATTCGGTCATAACAAGCACGACCGTTTCATAAATATAAATGCAGGGAGTTTTAAGATATTTAATTTCTTTAATAAAGGTTTACAAGAGTTTCGGAGGTGAGAGTTACAAATTATCCAAACTATCCTCTTCTGAATTCTGAAAGTTTGAATACTCTGACCGGAATTACCCCAGAATGTAATGCCGTAACGTAAATGGGAGTAAACGTTTGCAAAATATACGCATCGGGAAATACGTGGACTAACTACGTTAACTAAAATTCGGAATGCGTAACACAATTTGCATCATTGGGAATTAAGGTTGTCAACGCGACAAGTCTATTTGAGGTCGTCTTGGATATGGAGACCTAAGAAGTTTGTATTCGTAACAGTTTTTAATTGTGTTCCGTTTAAGGAAAGAGAAATCTGGAGTAAAGATTTTGTGATACTCTTGTGAAATGACACAGACACTGTTTTGTCAGTGTTTACAATTTACAGTGTTAGAAAGACGATTTGCATGGAACCAAGTCGAAAGGCTAGACAAGACTTTTTGTGCGTTGGCATGTGTACATAGTAAATCAGTGACATCAGCAAAAAGAACCATTTTGCAATCTGACGTGGATGATGACATGTCGTTCACATACAATAAAAAGAGTATAGGACCGAGAATTGAACATTGAGATACTCCGCAAATAAGTGGCATTTGGTTCTCAAAGACAACGCTGAAGTATTTTATTTTTAGTTTGGGATATTTCGACCTGTTGATATCTATCTTTTAATTAAGAAGTTAGTCATTGATGTGGAAGTCCACGAATGCCGAAAGAATGCAATTTGGAAAGGAGAATTCCGTGATCGATAACATCGAATGCTTTGGATATGCCAAGAAAAACACACTGAGGATTTTCTCCACGGTCAAGAGATGTCGTAACATTATTTAAGAAAGAAAAGATTGTGTTTGTAGTGAAAAAGGATTTCCTAAGACCATGTTGATCGTCAGAGAGAATGTTAATTTTAGATAAAAAATCTAGAAGATGCTTATAGAACAAGGTTTTTTAGGATTTTTGAGAAAGTGGGTAGTAGAGAAATTGGTCGGTAATTTCCAAAATTCAGTTTGTTTCATTTCTTGTGTAAACGTTTCACTTTAGCTCTCTTAAATATGTTAGGAAACAGCCCTTCCGATAAAGAACTATTAAAAATATTTATAGGTGGATTTAATTTAGCGTGGGACGAAAAATTAAAAATATCTATGGCTGTTGAAAATTAATTTTTTAATGAGCTGATGATTTCATGACTTCACTGGCGTTAGTTTCGGAAGTGAACATAGAATTGGGTACGTGGGTGGATATAATTGGAGGACATTGATTTCGATATATTGAGTTCGTTATTTTACCTACTTCTGAGAAGTATGAATGAAACAAATTATCGATGTACTGAGGATTTGAAATGATTTTGCCATCGTTTAGTAGAGAAACATCATTATTAACTTATCAATAACATACTCTATTGTTGCACTGCTTAATTTTCGTCGCCGTAAATAGAATTATTTCAATATTTCACCATTTGCTTTCGTGATTCTTTTTGTAGTAATTCATTACACTTTAACATAATATTGTATTAGTTATTGTCGAATTAATGTACCTGCAGTTGTCGTCCTAAATTAATATTTCTGACTTTTTAGTTGTCGGCTTGTTTATTTACTTATTTAGACCCTGCCCCATTGTGGCACCCAAGTTTTTGTCGTCATAATTTCATAGAATTAATACATTATTTTACAATTCGTTTTTCTTGATTCTTTCGTATTTATTTACATTTTAACATAATATAGAATAGATATTGTCGAATTAATTAATCTCCAGTGGTCGCCCTAAATAATTATTTCAATCATTCTTGTCGTCGGTATGTTTGTATATTTATTTATTTATTTAATATCTCATTTGTAACTTCGGTAGTAATAAATATATTATTTTACTAATACCCTTCATTTAGAGACAGTTGTCAGTTCTGGTGTATTTTCATTTGCTTTTGTCGTTAAGTTGCTAACTAACAACAATGGACACTATCGCATTCATCTACTCACTCAAAGATCAACGTCAGAATGCGTCCAATCACTTGGTACATTATATTGACATACGGATCAGTGCGCTGGAAGAGGTCAATAAGAACACGATCGACGGTTGGACTACAGTAAGGAATTCTCGCCGTCCTTCCAACAGCTATCACCCGGTTAGACCAACGACACATGCGCCACCCCAACTCTTCACTCAGAATAGGTTTAGTGTGTTACATCACCTGTCCCTGTTTCCTCCCTTACCTACTCGAATCACCCCACCCGCGGCCAGCACCCAAACCCGTTCACAAACCACGCACTGGTAAGCACAGCCGCCCAAAACCACGTAAAGTAGTGCTACCAAGAGATGAAGCCAACACTTCCGCGCAGGAATCAAACGTGCTAATATTAGCTGATTCGCACGGTCGTCAGATGTCCTGCATTTTGCGTGGATTGCTTCCTAGCCAGTTCTCAGTCTCCGGTATCTTTAAGCCAAACGCTCGTTTGGCTGAAGTTATTCGAGAACTGGACACCTACATTAAAAAAATCATAGAGCGGGACACAGTAATCATCATAGATGGCCAGAACGATATAACTTGGGTGGTCTGAACATCTACAAAAACTAAAAATGGTCTCTCAGCACATGAACATAGTACTCTCTAGCCTGCCTTTACGCTTCAACGTTTCACACATAAACCACGAAATTAACCTGGCAAACATATCCCTAAAGCATCACCTGGCAGACACAAAAATCACATTTTTGATTTGCAACCACACCTGACTGCCAAGGACTTTACTCAGCACGGTTTTTTTCATCTGAGACCGTGTGGGAAACATCACTTCGGTTCTCTCCTAGCTTCACATCTGACCTCACATCATCCACCTGCCCCTTTACCCAATCCTGCAATCTCCTCTTCTTATCTCCACATCCATTTCTTCTCCTGTCCCTGTTATTTCAACTACTGCTTCCTCATCTCCCACGTCCTCATCTATTCCTCCATCCACAACTCCTGCCTCCCCCATACACAGTTACAACTTGCGCTCAGGAGTACGATGTGGTACTCGAAGGTGACAATCGCGTTCGGGTGCAGTGTGCGGGCTTGATCCGGAAAAACACGCTGAATCAAATTCAAATTCCTCTCCACAATCTAACGTCGAATCCATTTCTCGTGAATCACATACTCTTAGCGAAAATAAAATAATTATATTTCATCATAATGTCCCATCCCTTTCAAACAAATTGACAGACATTGAAATTCTGGTACACGAAAATCCATTCGATTTGCTATGCCTCACAGGACATTGGCTTTCAACTTACAACATCAAAGATACTGCTATTTCTAATTATTATATAGCAAGTTCTTACTGTCGTCAAAATTATAAAGGAAAAAATCCCCATGGAGGTACGTGTATCTACGTTCGTAATGATATTTTATCTTCTCCACTGCCAGGCTTCGAGAACTTCTGCGTAGATAGTGTTTTCGAATTTTCTGCAGTTAATCTGACCGACACCGGTATTGTTGTTTTGTGAATTAATAACCTCCTCAATCAGATCGTTACATATTTTTTCGGAACTTCGAAATTGTTTTAAAATATAAATAAAGGTAACATTTGAATGTGGTATTGTGGTGGGCATTCGTCATCCGCCATCATTAGGAGTTTTCCGCTCGAATCACACTATCTTGGTCGGAGGACGTGATTATAAGCATTGAAAACACGGCATTTAGTAATATTTTCAGTTTTCCTTACGAAAACTGAATTATTATTATTAATTTGTTATAATTGCTATAATTTAAATAAAAACATTTATTAATATAGAATAAATAATTATAATTTTAAATAAATGTATTTTGTGTAAATTTTTCGACATATAACAATGAATGTCAATGAAGTTGGGAACAAAATTCATCTTCCGGGAGTGTTATCCGCTTACGCTGCCTAAACTGTTGGAGATTAGTGACAGGAATGGGTGGCAATATTCTTCGCCCAAGAACTTTACAAAGTACGCGTCAGCATGTGTATTTCTACATACGTTAACCTATAATAATAAATTTATTGTAAAAAAACAGTACAAACTGCGTATGACCACGTGGAGGACAATAAACTAATTTACTTTCCGGAAGCAAGCAAGCAAGGAACCATCCCATCAATTCCGATTAAGGGCTCTAAGGCAGAGGCGGATTCAAAAATTTCAGCAAAAAATCCTAGATAAGATAAAAAGTTAGCTGCGAGTTATAAAACTAATAGAATGTCAAAATGTTTGTAATTTAACGCAAAAAAATTATTTTACATGTACCAATTATTATCGAACTATAGATTATTCTGAGTATAGTGTTTAAAAATCATAAGAGTTGAAAAAACACTAAATTCACAATTTATTGTTACAATAAACACGCCCATAGACAAAGCCTAGAGAACCTGTATCTGAAATCCGTCTCTGCCCGAAGGAAAAACGCAGAAAAACCCGGGCAGGGATGGGGCTACAGAATTTATGTTCACAACCGTGCCAAAGTTGAGTACACATAAAACTAAATTAATATGAGCCATACGGCAACACAATCATGCAAGAAAATAGTTTTTGAAATTGTTATAAGTTATTTAAAAAGTACTACAGCAATGGCGTGATAAAGTACAAGACGAATTTAACTTTTATTAAAATCAATAAATTCTTTTACAGTGTAGAAGCACTGGTGCAGGAGGTAGTTTTTAACCGCGGATTTGAAGATATTCAATTTCATAATGTCTTTTATATTCTTGGGCAGGGAATTATATAGAACGATTCCCGAATGGTATGGTCCCTTTTGGCAAAGAGTGGTTGACACTCTAGGGCGATGAATATTACTACTATTGCGTGTATAGTGTTCGTGAACGAGACTGTTTCGTATAAAGAAAGGGTGGCACTTCAGTAATTCGGTCTTAACAAACACGACTGTTTCATAAATATAAATGCAGGGAAGTGTTAAGATATTTAATTCCTTGAATAAAGGTTTACAAGAGTTTCGGGGGTGATATTTACAAATTATCCGAACTATCCTCTTCTGAATTCTGAAAGTTTGGATACTCTGACCGGAATTACCCCAGAATGTAATGCCGTTTCGTAAATGAGAGTACACGTTTGCAAAATATGCGCAACGGGAAATACGTGGACTAACTGCGTTAACTAAGATTCGGAATGCGTAACA